>JAHZNJ010003637.1:0-13195 GCA_027744475.1 Lepidocyrtus cf. sotoi NNG-2020
AATATGGCGCGTGTTACAAAATCCTTGTGGAACAAGAAAATTACGTTTTTAGGACGTCAATCTAGTTACAGGCAGCTTACCAGCTGTTTATTATTATTATGAACGAACGTGGATAGTTGATATGAATTGGGAACAACGGGGACGACGGCGATGATGATGACGATGGGGATGATTTGCTTGCGTGTAGGTTGCATGAGTTATGCCCATCTACAAAAACAAAGTTTATACTGCTGCTATTACCCACGTGCCAAATTAATTGCTTTTCTTCCTCAATTATTCATTATTAAAAGACGTCATCTATATCCATTTATGATGTTTTTCTACTGTTTTACCTTCCTTCTCCTCCTCCACCTCCACAAATGCACTGATGCTGCTTACTGCTTATTATTCCACCAACTTCCGTGAAACTGACTTTTCAATTCTAAACAAAAGAACGGGACAGAACCTGAAAGAGAGAGAGATAGATGGCAGGAAGGAAAAAAGATAATATTTACTTGGCCATAGTGATGATGAAGATCACCCTCATCATTATTCTCATTCTCATGACCAAATACACATTTTATTATTACGATTATTATTAGGATAGCATAAGAGCTATAATGTTTATCTTTCTTCCATTTCTCATGGAACTTTCTTTCTTTTCCTATTGGAAACGATGAGTGATCAGGAAAAAATATTTTGTAGCAAAGGAAGAAGAAAGTGTTAACGACACAAACCCATCTACAACATCCATTATAAATTAAGGTTCCAAATTCCAAGCTAACATTTTTATAGAATAAAACCGTCTACAAGACTATCTAATGTTATGTTTGTTCAAAGCTCTCGTAATAGCAACTGTTTTGCTGTATAAATCTTCAGTTAACTGAAATAATAAAAAAAAGTAGATTCATAAACCTTAATGGATTACAAATTACGGATGTTTTCAAAGTAAAAAGCAAAAAAGTGGAAGCAGAGCAGAGCAGAAGGAAAAACAAAGAATATTTTGCAGATTAATATTACCTTTACTCATGCAACAACTCATCCATCCTCAATATAAAAGCAAAAGTGTACTTTTTATTTTACGTAATATCATCATAAAAAGAAAGTAAAAGAAAAGGATACTAAATTCAGTAAGCAAGCAGGCTCCATATTATAAGTGAAGAATTGTTTTAGATCAAGAACTGTTTCAGACACTCACTAAATTAAAAAAGGACATTAGAAAAAATGGTACTGAAAAGATTGGTATTTCTCGTGGCATGTTATTGATTGGATTATCTGCACGGATAAGCCGTTAATCTGGAAAGAAGATTATTTTTTTCTTTTTACCCTCAATTCTTTCAGAAACGAAAGATAGAGGAGAGTACCAAAAAGTTCTCGTCTTTTAAAAAGAATAGAGAAATGGAAACTGATGGTAAGTAACAGCAGGAAAATTGTTACGGTTATTATGATGAAAGTGGTGGTTGTGGGTGATGCGATGTTGTTGGAAGATGAAGATGGAAGATGATCTGGTTCAAGTTGCCGTGTGCCGTGTACAATATTATGTCATGCCATTTTTTGTTAGCAGATGTTCTTTAATGATAAACGATTAATCATATCATGGAAGGAAGAGGAGCATAATATTATACTACCTACATACCTGGGGTAAAAATTTTAACGGGAATATCCATCCGAAGCAAAGGGTTTTGGAGAGAGAATGGTAATGATAGTAGTGATAGTGATAGTGATATATATGGTGATGATTATGGTAGATCAAACAATGCCCCTTTCACCGTTCAATAATATTTTTCTACTACCTGTCATAAATTTTCTGAAGTCAAACGTAGTGTGCGTGAATAAATATTGTTCTGCTGTCTTGTTTTTTTATTCTTTGATTCCATCCTTTTTCTATCTTCCACATCTCATCATCCTCACTCCTTCTCTTATATAGTAAGCATATATTGACAACTTTACCGTAACATCATCACCACACCACCACCACCGGCGTAATTCTAATATTAGCTTTATCGTTTATCGCGCGTTTATCATTTTCCTATTCTTTTAGAACTCTCAAAACATATTCGCTTCGCTCGTTCGTGTTCCTTTTGTGTGAGTCATCACATCGGCATCGCCACTCGCCAGTTGCGCTACCCATTCAGTCAGTTTGGCTGGACTTTGAAGTTAAAGTCTGAAGACTGAAATCTAATGACGAAAGAACAGAAGCCATTGATTAGGAGACATCATTTGTTAGCGAAGTCAATCTCCTTTCATAACTTTTTATTATTCATTTGCCCCTGCCCTTCTCCTTCTGTCGTTTCTGCATTGACTTCAACAGGATCTGCTCTCATCTATTTTGTTGTACTTCCTCATAGCGATAATATTTTCCCTCTCTCTCTCATTTTTCATATAAATCTACGCGAATTGATTTTTATTTGAACGAATTCTCTGAGTCACTTAAATCATCACTTTAATCAGCTAAGAAACTATTTTATTTGACTGTGGGACTGATCATGAGATTAACAAAGTGTAGCTGATTATGATGATGATTGATGGAGAGCATTTTTTTCTCTTGCTAGCTTCCGTGCGTACGGGACAAAGGCCGCGTAGCTGCTGTCATTCTTTATTCTTCGAGACTTTAAAAGAAGAAGAAATTCAAACCAGTACGGAACGCATTCAACAATTGGAGCAGGTGCTGTTACTGCTACAATTGCACTCTATTCAACTTCAACAAAACATCTGATAGAAAATCAGAGTTCATATTCATTCTTAAATAATCCTTGCGTTATGATGATGAGGATGATTGAAGTTCATTTTTTTCAAAGATGGATGATGAATGCTTTTGACTTTGTGTTGCCTCGCGTTGCTGTTACTGTTACCGTTGGAAGCTCACAGGCAGAGTAGAAAAAAGAAATGAAATCTGTATCGTTTCGTTTCTATTCTACGTAATATCTTTTTGTGTTATTAAAAGTGATATGCCTGTTGAAAAAAGAGAGCAACTATGACGTTATTTAAGTTAGGCTATCAGCATTAAATTTTTTTGAACTTCATTTTACTATATCAAAGCCAATAATATCAGAATGATTCAATATAATATTTATTTCTTTCTTTTCTATTTCACAGACATTTTTTTATCAAATCCATATATTTCCTTTTTTATTTTTTAGAGAGGTACTTCTTTGCTTAACTGGGGTTATAAAAACGCTTCAAATGTCCGTCCGTCAAGTTACCAGTGTCTTACATAAGTTATTTTATGAACTTTGCAAAACTCCATAAAACTATCTCTGTCTCTCTGCTCTGCTTAGCTGTATCGCTTCATCGTTAAAAAAATTTTCAGTCGATGAACGTTTTTATTTGTTACAGAAAAAAATTTGCCAACAGTAAATAACCACGTGTCTAAAAAAGTAAGTAAGTCGTAACGTAACGTTATAGTTAAAAGTTAGCAGTAGTAAGGCTGGTAAAAAGTTTTGTAACAAGTTCACAATTTACAGATCAGAAACTTCTCTTCTTAATAATAAAAAATAAAGTAAATATTATATTTTTAAGGACAAGACAGTGTTACAGTTGTTTAACTATTGAGAAGTTAAAGTTAAAGGAGGAGGAGGAGAGTGAAGAAAGATGGAAAGAAAAAAAAAGAAAAAACACAAGCGAAATAGTTATCTAAGTAAGTACAATTTGGTTTGACCTCAACGGATCAGTACATAAATCCAACTCAATTTTTTCCACTTTACAGTTAATAATCAATAAAAATTGGGAATTTAGATCGAACTAAATTGAGTTGAGCGAAAGAGAATTGAGATGAGTGTGTGCCATGCGCAGTGTTCATGATGGTGGTCTCTCTCTCTCTTTGGTTGTGGTCAAGTCTAAAAAGGGTTAGTTTGTTGATATTTGAGGAAGTTTAGTTTTTTTTTGCCTTTGACTTTTTGAAAGACGTCATTTATTTTCTTCGTTCACTGTATAGAATGATGATGATTCTTCAAAGACCTTCACATAACAGAAATGCAAAGGCACCTGTCGATAAAAATTTTAAGGTAAGGTGGCATATGGCATGGTCACTCTTCTAAAATATCTTTTCATGATTTTTACGATCTGAAGAACTGAACTTATTTATTAATGGCTCACTCTTGTTTGAAGTTTAAAGCAGTTTTACTGCTTCGTTTTTTATATTCCTTGTTCATAATATATTTTCTGTAAAATCTGTCGTATGTTAGCGTTGCACTGTTGTTGTAGTAGTTGTAGTAGTAGTAAATGCTCATGTTTTGAAGTTTATTGTGATAGATATAATAAATATTAATAATGTTAATAAATCTATTTATTTATTGGGGGATTACTCATTCAATATGATAATTAATTTTTGTACGTAGAGGCGTAGAGGTTACGGTTATTTGATGTACCTACCTATCTACACATATTATGTTTGAAATTCTGGACATTTACTTTTAATAATGCCCTATCTCAACAGTATGCTCAATTTTAATGATTTTAATGAATTGTGTGGTGCAGATTATCAAAGAATCAACTATTCCAGCAATTATAAACATAAACGCAAGAAAACTTAAACAGGAAATATAAGAAATATTACCGAACACTAGATAGGCACCTGCGGATCCACGTTTTTGATTTATTTGCACGTTTCCTTCTAAAATTTGAACTTGACTTTGATTATGTCTTCCTACTGTTTATGGGCATTACATTTATAATTATAATTAAAACTGTGCTTGTATCCGTATAATGTCTTACAAATAAAACTAAAACGAAGAAATGTCAGTATAATAAACAAATGCCCTTTGCACCACGCTGCGTAGCGTATCAGTAATATTTTATGTCTAATTGTTGTTTGTAATTTCCTTCAATTTCGTGCTTTTTCCTCCTTACAATAATGGATTTTAATTACCTAAGAAAAATTTAATTAAATTACAGTTAACTTTCTTCAATATTATGGGTATCTCTATTTGAGGGAAATACTTTCATTTTATTATCCATTAACAATCATTATAATAGTAAACGACCTTGCAGGAATTCATTTTGTCTTAATTATGGAATAAAGGAATGTGGGGATGATGATAAAATAATGAATTAAAATGTTTCTTGGGTTTCATCATCATCATCATCATCTACAGTGGCATTTCATCCAGAAGCTGTTGATAATAATTCTTCCACGACAATGCAAAGCTCTTCTTCTTATTCTCTCTTCTTCGTTTTAAATTGCCCAACCGAGAAGGCATCATGCAGAGTTGCAATTAACATTTTATAATAATAAAAATCTTTGCAATTTTAATCTCTCTCAAGGAAGAAAAAATTCATAGAAAGAAAATGTGACACGACGAAGAAGAGGATCAGTGAGAGGAGCAGCAGCAGCAGCAGCAACAACAACAGCAACAGCAAGCAATAGTGGTAATGGAGCATCTTAATGATTTATGAATTGAGCATGACTTGTTATACCAAGAAATAGCTTCATTTAAAAAATACTTTCATGAAGAAGAGAAGAAGTCCCACAGAAAAAAACAATTATTTATTCTGGACCCAGGTAAAATTCCGTCTCTACTACTTTGCTTACCTCTGCTGCTGCTGCTGAAATCTGGTCCTTCTTCTGTCTCTCTTATTTAGTCTCTATAAAAATAATTACCAGCTTAAAAAATGTTATTAAAATGTAGAAGCTCATGTGCAGCAAAACAAGTGTAATAATAATTCTTGTATTTGATTTGAATTGATTTCACGCTTAAGATTGAGTGAGTGTGTTTGTGCATTTCAGATGAGATAGATAATATCATCCTCATTATCTGTATAGCAGTGATGATACAGCAATGATGTTGAATTGATGATGATGATGATGATAATGATGATTATCTTTATATCATCATCGGAGTGAACGACGAGGTGACTAAAAGTAAACAACGAGTTTTCTGTTTTTATTAACAACTCTTTGCTCTGCTCTCTGAAACAATTTTTTTTTCGTCTTATCTGATGATTATTCTCAACTCATCATACTTCTTTATAACTTCTTCTTCGTCGTCGTCAGTTTGTCATATCTTTTCTTATTTGCTGGGCATTTGCTCTGCTCTCATAGTTTTGTTGTTCCTCTTCTCTTCTTCTTTTTCTTCAATTTTTCTTTGTTAAAATAATAATTAATATGCACAGCTTAGCCCTCAGCTGAGTGAGTGAGAGAATAATATTGATGATGTGGTGATGATGATGGGGTTGTTGTTACTTTGATGATTGTAAACTGTGAATAATTTTTAAAATATGTGATCTTTGAAAGAGATAAGGGAAGCAGAGGGATGGAGATGATGATGATGGTGATGATGACGAGGAGACAAAAAAGTCATTACGAATTGCATTCATTCTACCTTTTTTCGCAGTGCATTGAAATTATCGCTGCAAATTGAAATTGGCTTTTTAAAAACTCGTTCAAATCAAACAGAATATTTACCTATTGTATTATTATTCAGCAAAACTTCATAATTTCGTTTTGGATTTTGCATTTTGTATCCAGCCGAGCTTTTCTTGTCGTGTCAACAACAACGTCAAAAGCCAGTCAAGGTCAATATATTTCTGGCAATGGTAGGGAAAAGTAATTTTTTTAATTTAAAAAAGACACTGACTGCGTGAGTGACACTCATGCAAGATAGGCTTCTTTTAGCTTTTTCCTTTAAGCTATAATAATAAGAATGCTATTTAGAATTTAGCTGGAACACGAAAGGATTTGTTGTGTTAATTGAATTTTACAAATCATGAAATTAATATGCACAAATTTAATTGCAAATGAGCATGCGGTAATTTCTTGCCAAAATTTAGAATGTAACACCTTACCGTTTTTCCTTATGTCCAGATTTACAAAGAATGGTAATCGCTTTGTGTGGATATTGGGAAGTTTACTGTAGATGAAACTGTTTACTGGGAGTTTCAATGAAAATGACAATCATTCTCGAATATCCGGTATGGATTTGTATAAGCTTATTTAACTCATGCTAATCCATACTGGATATTTGAGAACAAACGTTAAAATATAAATATCCGCCCTGAAACAGATGCACCAGTCAACCGCTCTCTCTCTTTTCGGGGAATGAAAGTAAATTCCACTTATCTTGATCAAGAATAAATCCAAAATATAGAAAAGTGTCCAAAATAGAATGTAAAAATAAGCGTTTAGGTAATCAAATAAAGGAATGAAGGCCGCTGCTGATAAAGAGCATAACTTAGTCATTCACTCCAAACCCAGGGCCAATTTTTTTCCTGGATTTGGAACGAGTGACTATACCATGAACTTCGTTACTATAGAGGACTGGTGGAATTGGTAAGTTTTCTGGATTTATGAAGACCTTTCCTTTGCTTTCTTGGCGTTTCAGTTTACGCAAAAGATTTTATTGTGCAAATAACAAAAGGAAAGTAAAAAATGCAGCATATTTTAACAGTTACAGTTACATTTTATATTTTAATTGAAGAAGTATTGTAATGGAAAATGTTCGCATTAATTACATTAGCATTAATGTTCGCTTGTTGCATTTGGTTATAGCCAATTTATTCTTCATAGTTTTAAAATTTGTGTAGAATTTCTAGTAGCTTCTGTGTGCATATAGTAATTTAAGCTAAACTTGGTTTTAAAAATAATCGATCAAAAAATCAATAGCATTCATTCCGTATAAGGACTTGAGTTGAGGTACAACTGCATTCTTCGGATCGATCAAAGTAGAAAATAAAAAAAATTAATAAAACATGCACGTTTGTTTAACACTTTATTTAATTACTTTGTAAAACCATGTGAAAATTAACTGCTAAAAGGCGAATAAATATAATGAAACTTCTAAAACTTGTTTCAGAGTAAAGATGATCATGAAATGTATTTATATTTTATTTTTATACGAATTCTCCGATAGCGCTAGAAAAGATATCCAGCTGCTACTACAAAACAGAACTTGAAATAAAGTAATAATTATTGTAAAGTAGCGAAGCAATGTACTCAAACTAATAAAACTGTGATAAAAATAATAAAATTTTATAACAGATCATAAAAACAAGTTGCGATAGATTATTGAAACGAAAAATATTTTGTTACTTTGTAATTGTTGTTGGTAAACCATTTCCATTTATGATATTATTATCCATCCAACCTGCTCATTTTTATCAACAAAGACGTGATTTTATTCTTATGCTAAATATCACTAAATAAATAAACAGATATTATTTTTTAAGCAAGAAGTTCAAAACAGCTACCATCGTGCATATTTATATTTTAGTATTAGATAGGGACTTCAGGCTCACGCTCACTCCATACTCTCACGACTGTCTTTTTTATTCTTTTACTTATATTTGACTTCACTTTTTGACTTGACTGACTTCAAAGAGACCTCTTTGACTGATCGATCACATGACTTTTTGGAAATGAAGGTATCCTTGACTTGACTGGATTTGACGCTAATGACTTATGTGTTTGGTTGAATAAGATCAGATAATGGACATTTTATTATTGTTTATGTAAAATAAAATATAAAAATTTGTTTTTATATTAATGATTGCTTTTGGCTAAATTGCAAAAAAGTCAATAATTGCTTTTTAACCGCTTTTATTGGTGGCATTGCATCGCATTGTTTTGCACCACTACCGAATTTTTTTCATTGATAAAGATCTACACCAAAATACACCGTTGAAGTTGAAAAGCAAAAAAAAACTAATGATGAATTGCAACGCATCACTTTTGCCGAAAGGGGATATCAATTCCTGTCCATTTTTCTAAAATATTTTACCTAACAATTGAATGGAATTCTTGTACAGACAATAGAAAAAAATTCAAAATAAAACTAAAAATCTAAATGGGAGCTGAGTACCTATTAACTTTCTGCAGTAGCAATATTTGAGTAATCAAATCAACCTTAATGAAAAAAAACCATTGAACTATCATTCTCTACTTTATGATTCTAATCAAAAGTAAAATAGGAAGACAGAGAAATAAAAGGATTGAAAGAAATGTCATCCATCAAACTCATCAATACAAGTTCATTTCAAGAATTTAACTTTTTTTATTTATTTGCTTCGTTCCTCCGTTCAAAGAAATAGATATTTGTTCAGTTCATATATTGGCTGTTGTGCTAGCTGGACGGACTAGTGTTTCTGAATGAACTAACAATAATTTAAGCGCTTAAACTTATTTGCAATAAAATCAATAATAGATCTACAAATAATGCTAATACAGTTAAAATTACGCATATTTTCATGCCTAATAATCTAAAGTCAGGAGCAACCTTCAATTCCTTTCCTCTCTTGTGAGCTCTAAAAAGTAGATGAACAGAAAGAGAGAGAGAGAGAGAGAGAGGAGCACGAAGTTTTTTTATGTAGGCGCATAAATTTTTTCTTGTTCCTATACTTCTTCCACATCTTTCCTTCTTCTTTTTCTCGTGATTCATTGTTGATGTGGATGACGCACGCACAATTCGATTCGGATCATGCTGACATTGTAATTACAAGCGGAAAAGGTGTAATTTGCTCGAATTTACGAAATAAATGTAACAAAATATTTTGCTCAACTCACAAAATATTAGTCGAAGAGGAAATAAAAGTTTGTTGTTGAAGGAAAACGAAGAAGAAGAAGAAGCAAAATCACTCTAAATAAATGCATTACTTAACTAAACTCTGGCTCTTGCTCAGCTTCTTTTATAAAATCTCTTTCTTGTTTTTCATATTCGTGCACTAGTAAAAAAATTAGACTTGCTTAAAAGCAGAGGAAGAAAAATGTTAAGAAAGACATTAAAAAGATTTGGAATCCAGTAGTGCAGTGCACTGACTCTTCTCTGGCTGCCGTTAAATGGCACTCGCAATTCAATTTATCCTTTCATCAATTTATATTATTATTTTGTAAGTAAAATAGAATGAGTTCAACCTGAAATCTGTCTTTCAATCAAAATACACGTAATACGTACTTATCCTTTCTTCTTTTTCACGTAATGCAAAATAAATACTGCTTACTTACTTTACTTACTTCATTTCATAGTTATCCTTACCTATTTGATCGAACAAAAAAATCTTTCTTTTTCTTCATCTTCTTCTATGTTTGTTGTAGGAAAACAATGCGGCAGAGTGAAATGGCCTTGATCAAGTGCATTTTTTGTTGTTACTGCTGCTGCTGCTGCTTCTGTTGCTGTTCTCTTGTCTTTTCATCCTCTAAAAAAGGCTTATATATCTATCCATCCATTTACTGTTTACTTACTCACCGCACCACCACCACGAAAACTTTTTGTAGCGTTTCGTCGTAATAATAATGGTAACATAACTGTGAACAATGAATAGCGAACGCAGTCAAGTGTCTGAGATTTTGTGAGGGAAGAGAGAAGACGAAGACAACGCGACCATAAGAAAAGGGTTGAATAGCAAAATGCAAAACACTTGCACTGTAACAAATTTTTTTCTCACATGCGTACACGAAGCAGCAGCAGAAGTACTTACTTACAAAACTACTCCAATTCTTCTAAATCTTAAGAAGTATCTTGATCATCATCTTGATCATTGTACGTCCGTCCCAATTAGTAGCCTTGCTCCTCATTCACTTCTCTAATCATCTCAAGAATACTTCTCATTCTCTCACTCTGTGTGCCTCTCTGAAAAGTCTGATGGGTTACTAATTAGGAACCTTCTTATTTCTTACCAAGCTTATGTATGCAGTGATCAAATGATGACTGCGATGATGATGATGATCAGTTACTGCTTCAAATTGTAGCGATATCCATCTCATTTCATCCATCTCTCTCCGTCTCTGTCTTTCTGAACAATCAAAAAAACCGCATGTCCAGAAGCATCTTTTGCCACTACCCAATCTACCCACATTAGACATTTTAGAGCTACAAAACTAATGAAATGAATCACTCCATTAAAATATGATCAGCAGCAGCAGCAGCAACAACAACAGCAGCGTAAAGTGCCAGAGCGCAAATCGTAAAAAAAAGAGTGACAGGAGAAGAGAAGTGAAGAAGTTGCATCAGCCTCCAAAACTGGTGTGATGATTGTTAATGAGTTAATACCTGAAGACTCATCTCCTATCCTCTCAAGTTCCTGGTCAGAAAAAAAACATTATTATTGTTTTATGTTTGTTATTGGGAGCGTTGGTTAGAGTTGATTAATTCAAATCAAGTCAGGTAAGTAAATAGTAGTCACTGGAAAAATATGATGTGTTATTATATTAACCATCGTCATCTATTTACAATGTTTGTTTTTTTTTGCTAAATATGAGTAATGAGCAATGATCGAGTAACTTAGAAATGGAAGCAATGGCGCGGTACTTCGTTGCATAATAATTTGAAACCGTTTAACTATCACAGGACTTTTTTTTACTCCTTCACGCTACATCTTTTGTGATCTGATAACTTTATGTCATGTTACGAAAATTTAAATACTGAAATTGCATTGACAATACTATTTTGTCAATGCTGAAATCGTAAGAAATAAATCAATAAAATTTATAAAATCAAAGGTAATCAAACTGTGCAAGGAGGCTTCAATGTAAATTAAGTTCTTATAAATTATAAACTCATCTCGTTTATTAAAGCATTACCTTTGAAGAATTAAATAGTAAAAACGTTTCTCTTTGAGATTGAAATATTGCCGACCAAGTGACCTCCCATCTGATTACTAAAAATGTTTATGGCCATTATAAACTGTTGTTAATGTCTTAAAAAAAATATAAAAATATAAAAATGGAATAAGATCACCGAATCACCAAATAAAACATCATCAATGTCCATAAAGTCTCCAACATTTGCCATTTAAGATATTTCTTTCCCAAATGAAAAAGGACCTGACTCATTCATGAAATAAGATATGTATTAAACTCTTAACAACTTAATACAAATCCATATTTTTTTTCATAATAATTCTTCTAGCGCTAACTCCTTTTACTTCTCTTTCCAAACAGCAAATCTTTTCAATATTAATAAAAACGTCGGCTTTTACCTCCATATAAAAATTATGATTTGACTTTAATGGGCAATAATACGCCTGACCGAGCGGGTTTTCCTCTACTGCTTTTCAACATTTAATGAATAAACGCTGCTGTGGTGATGATAAGTATGTAAATAAGTCGTAATAATATGCTTATCTATATATTCACTTCTTAAAACAGTGACGACAATAATGCAACAGCAGAAGCGGCAGCGCAACGGCTTATTATAACAATACCATGTCGAATTCTGATGATGATGATGGTGATGATGCTGACAACAACGATAATGCCATGAAACAAATGATTTTTTGTCTTTTTATGCAATAACAAAAGCGTAATAATATTCGTAATCCTCATCAAGTCCATTATTGAACGCCATTAACGCTGGATTATTATGAGATGGATACAGCAATGGCAATAATAATAATAATAATAATAATAGCAAAAGTGGAAGAATCTTAAAAAACGTTTGACGGTTTCGATAGTATTGTTAAGCGAGCCAAATTCCCAAAAACCAGACCTTCCCATTAAAAAGACATTTTCTGAGAGAATTAACCGCTGATAATAATATCGTAATGGGCTATAAAAAACCTCTAAAAACAAAAGTTATTTAACTCATTCGTATTCTCAGGTAGGAGAAGGTGAAAAAATTTTTTCCACTCGTCTCAAGAAAATCGACTCTACATCATCGTTTTAACTGCAAAAGAATTTTTGCGATAGCAAAGAAACAAAATTCTTCTACAAAATTCGAAGAGGTCTGATCTGATTTTGATTTAAAGGGTTAAAAGACCCCGCTTAATATGATTATTCAAGATATCTACCTATGTTCTTCTTATCTTTGATCGATAATCATATCAGCAACCCACAAAGGTAGTCCACATTACATTCCTGTTGGAATTTTTAATATTTGAAAAGCATTTTAGTTTTGTTCCCTCACTTTATTTTCACCTTGTACTAATTCCTCCTTGCAAAACTGAGCCAAACTGTAACACTTTTTTATCGTTTTATTTTCAAATCACACTCATATCACATCGCACTCATGTCGCGTCATCGTCACTCATGTCGTCGGTATCAAGTTTTGCCATCGCTTCTTCTTTTCAACTAAATTAGTTCTGTCTGTTGTATCTCTCATAATAAACTTTGCAAGTCATTTTCACTAAGGCTTTGTTGAAGAGGTTGAAGTTATGCATCATCGTCTCAAATCCAGCTTAGATCGGATACGTATTTTTTAGCATTAACAACAGTTTATAATGGCCATAAACATTTTTAGTAATCAGATGGGAGGTCACTTGGTCGGCAATATATCTATCCATCCATTTA
>JAHZNJ010003638.1:0-17411 GCA_027744475.1 Lepidocyrtus cf. sotoi NNG-2020
AGGGGGTCTTCACAGTGTCCTCTGTCTTCGTGCAAGAGTATAATCCATCAGTTGTCTCGTCATAACAGTCAGTTAGTTTTGTCTTCCAAAACTTTAAGAATCTTTTGAGAGAGTATAATTCACTTTGTGATTTTCAGTAATACGAAAGAACATAACAACAGATCGTGGATAAAATCAATAGTGCTTGTGCCTTTTTTCAATTTTTTTTGTAAATCGGAATCCGTTTTTTTTTCTTTGAGTTCCAATTTTTGTTCAACTGATCAACAACATGAAGGCTTCAGGAGTTCTTTCAGTGGGAGCAATGACGGTGGTCCTGATTATTCTTATTGGACAAAGCGGAGCCAGGCCACAGGACGGCGGAGAGGAAAAATCAGAACCAATGCCGGTTAGTACAAAAAACACATTTTTTCTATTGTCTCAAGATTCTCGATTCGAAGAATGAAATTATCATCACCTTCGCTTTGTAATTAATTATATAGGCGGCTGTTCTACTTGAAACATTTTAATCGGTTGTTGAGAAAAAGAAATAGTGATAAAATTTTTATCTTTTCCGCATTCTATTTCTCTCACCTCCTTCATTCGTCCAATTAAATCCGAATTATTACAGGGAATAGAGAATACCCAAAACAACAATTATCGTAACTTCTTCAGTTTCTGAATAGAAATTAAACTTTTACATAATAATGTCGATAAAATACCACCCAATTTGGAGAGATAGGTCAAGTGTGCCACTTAAACTAATCATATATAACATTTTTTTAAGTTGCAAAAAAATCACATTTCATCCCCATAATTTCTATGATAATTTGTCATTTCCCACCTGAAAAATTGCCACGGCTTTCTTGCTTAAGTAGAAACAATAAACAGCAATTTTTTGTTGGTGTCGTTGTTGTTGTTGTGCGAAGGCCATTTTTCTGTTGAAACTTTATAGCAGGCAGACATCAAACATGATTCATTAACTACGTTATTCCACCTCAACCTCATCATCATCATCATTCTTTTGCAGCTCTCCCAAAACGTATGATTAAGCCTTGATGATGATCATCATTATCATGTGCTGCTTCTTCAATTTTTCTTCTTCTTCTCTTGAAACCCTTTTGGTCGTGTTTTACAAGACAAGAGGATGATGCGTTGAAGAAGACAAGGGAAGCCAATAAATCAGCTAATGTTTATACATGATTACCCATTTTATAATTATTATTAATTTTATAGATAGGATTACGCATGAATGAATGAATGATGATGAGCGTCAGGTTTTATAAAAATGTTCGTTTCGTTCCTTAAGTAAGAGGCAGGCAGGGACAAGGAATGTAATAATAAAAAAGAAGTTTTTAGGCATTATTAATATAAGGTAGCTTTTTGAAAAAAAACTTGTTGAAAATGGCGTTTCTGTGAAGTAAAGAAGTGTGCATTTTCCACATGCCTAGATAGATAGATACCTATAAATTTCTCATTGTCATAATTATTTGTTCCTTCGTTGCATCATTCATTTTTTATTACTTTGAATTGTCTATTTTGATGTGTGATGCGCGAAGGAAAACAAATTCTAGGAGTAGGTAAATAAATAAATAAAAAAAGACGATAGAACAAGATTTTGTATTTAGAAGAAATAGCAAAAATTGGAAATAGTAAAATATCTTAAACTGATAAAATAAAATGGCAGTTGCACATAGATAATATTGGAAAGCCATACGAGGAAAGAGACAGGACCTTAAATAATGCCAAGTGCGGTCAAGGTTGAAGAAGACTTGAATTATAAAGTAGAAAAATGGAAGAGATTTTGTTTATTTACTTTTTTTTATATAAAAAACAAATTATCAGACATTTGCTTCGGATTTCAAAGTCATCATCGGCAATAAATATTCTTCTGAGAAAATATATAAAAGCGGTAGGAAACAATGAAGACAATAACGCAAATTAGCTCAAGAATGAATAAATTCTTTGAACTGTGCATTAGGCAGGATTCCCTCTGGGGAGAAAAAATTGGCATTTTCATCAGTTTTTGATTATGATGATTTTGATATTGAAAGAGTTAGAGATGAATGAATTAAGTATTGTTCAATAAAGGACAATGGAATTAGTTGGCTTGAATCAGAAACGTAGACAGTGAAAAAATAAGATTAAATTTTTTGAAGAAAATTGGAGAAGTGAATGAATGAATGAATGAGGGATGATGGGTATGACTCAAGGCTAATCAAAGAATTCAAATAGTTATTTAATAAAAAAGGAATTTATAATTTTATAAGTAGTTAGAAAAGTCATTTTGTGTCGTCCGCGTCCTTGCCACGAGGTACCATCATACCATATTCTACTATTTCTCCCTCCTGCGCTGCGCTCCTCCCCATATCCCCTTCTGTTCTTTTGCGGTGAGGTTGAGTTGAATTGAGTAACATTTTTCCAATGAATAAAAGAATGAATAATTTTTGTCACCAAACATTATTATTTTTTTCTTAAGATGGGTAACGTGACAATTTTCTTTGAAGTTGATTTATAAAATTTCAACAACTTACAAGCGATGCATTTTTGCTAAATGAATGATGCAAAAAATTAAATTGTATACAATAAAAAAATTATTTCTATATATGCAGTTCCCAATACTTACATTAGTTTTTGCCTGAGGAATCTTCGATGACAAAACAATAAATTATAAATAACTATTGAGCAATATAAAGAAACATTGTGATAAATGTGATTAAACAAAGGCAAAAGATAGAATGATTTAATATCATTGCCGAATCATTAGGTCCTAAATCCTATGTAATTAAGAATGGTTCAATATAATTAATCATGGTAATTAGAGCAAGGTCCATCCCGTTTGAAAGTAGATAATCAATATTCAGCTTAAGATACATACTTCCGAATGAAATAGAGATAGAATTAGTATCGTATCACATTGCCCCAAATTTTCCTTTAATCTTTCTGCGTTTGCTTCTTCGTTAATTAGTAAAAGGCTGAAGCAGGTAGATTATTTAAAACGATAAACCGAACAAATAGAAATGAGGAGATATGAGGGACAATTACTACGAGTACTAAAATGATGGAGTTTTTTTCTTGAGGTGATATGCTACGTGCCATTATTGCATTACCTTACTTCACTTCTACCAAAAAATTTGCCCGTCATTCTTCTCTTTCACTCCCTTCACCCTTCCCTACCACTGTATCTGACTACCTGAAAAAAACTGAAGAAACCTTTTTTAATTTTTGCATTGTTTCTTTGTTACTCCTGTGATGATGATTATAATGGTTCATGGCGGCATCAACAACAACAACAACGACAGCACTAAATTCCAAAGTGGGATTCATATTTTATAGTTTAATGTATCGCTATGACAACGACACCAACAATCCCTTTTGTTTTGTCAACCTCTCTCGCTATCATTCGCTATCTCGCTCTTATCAAGCAAGCACATTATCATTTCCCTTTAAAAAAAAGTGTAGGGCTAACTGAACTAAAAGAGTTAGTAGTAGTAGCCTTTGGATAATTAGTCCCAATACGATCCATCATCACTCACTCACTCACTGTATTTTATTTCATTTTACACATCTTCTCCGAGAGAATCGAATGTCGTAATTTACTAGTCGCGAAGAGAAGCTTGAAAGGAAGTCTAGATTCACAAATTGCATCACATATTTTGCTAACGATGATTAATTGAGCTGAGTGAAGAGAGGAACATTATGGCTATATGTTATGTTATATTATGTTCTTTTCTTCTTCTCTTTCACTGCCTCTCTCTGCCCATTTAATTTACAATCAGACAGAGGATGATGAGAATGTAAAGCTAATCCGATCAGACAAGAGATAGAAAAAGGAAGGTGTGTCAGAAACTCCAACGTTCATCATCAATATTCATCTTCGACGCTTTAGAAAAAACCAGCATGATTCTCTATCTCTCTTTCTCTTTTCATCATCGTAAAAAATATTTTTGCCAAATTTAATTTGCCGTTTGACTCATTTACTGAGGCGCTCATGCGCTTTTAAAAATTTAAGTATTTTAAATTTAACTTAACCAGGAGAAAAATTGATTGGCAAATTTTTTGTTGTTGTCATTTTTCTTTAAGCGTGAGAGATTTGTTTGAGGAATGTCAACATTTGTATTTTACCCCATCCTGTTCCCTTTTTCTTTTTCTATTTTATTATTATCCCCCTCCTACCTCACCTGGCACTTCATTAAGTATGGTAATGAGCTGTGACATAGGAATTTTATGAAGAAGAAGAAGCTTTCAAGTAAAAGTTTAGTGAGTAAATAAGTGCAATAAATTATTTCGCTTTAGGGTGAAAAATTAAGATTTTTTATTGCAAAAAACGTGTAATTTAATTAGACATAATTTAACCTCACGCCACGCCACGTAGCATAGCAGCCAGCACCAGCAGCACAGCAGAACACATACCGTTTCTATTTCGCAATAGGTTCTTTTTTTTTGTTCATCAATCAATCAGGTCAATTGTTTTTCCCCTGTGAAATGGATAAGATCGCAGAAATATTCAATTTTCAAATTGCCATTCATTCACATAAATAAAAATCTTATATGTTAGAATTCTCCATCCCTTGCGAAATTCATTGAATATTATATTTATGACGATGATGTTGTTGTTGTTGTTGTTGATGATGATGATAAAGCACTTTAATACTTTTATTTATTAATATGAGACACTGATATTTACAAGATTTTGTTCGTAGTATGACATATTCCTCCAATCAATCCATTTTCTGTTACATCATCCTCGTCTTCTTCTTTTCTTCAACTCTTCCAAATTGTTTGCCGGAATTTGCATTCTGCTACTCAAACTTCCTAAACAAGAAAAACTGACTCATGTTGTTGTGTTGTAAAAGTCTAGGTTTTTTATGGGTTGATGATGATAATAATAATGATAATCTTAATCCCTCCATCATAACTATATTGCTACCGATATACTATCGTGCTGCTACTGTTGCCTCTTCTTTGACTGTGACAGTTGTTCAATGGTCATCGAAAATTATTAGGATAATAATGCCTATTCTTTTTTCACGTCTATATGTTGCAATTCCACGAAAAAATTATGCTCACATAATATATATCATGTAATATCAAATCATACATAAATAGAAGCTTTTGAGGTACAAATTGCAAGAAATAAAGAGGGGATTATTTTAAATAGAAATGAAATATGAGAAAAAGGAGTAGGAGGAGGAGGAGAAGAAGAAGAAGAAGTATGATGATGACAATAACGATGATACGATTGACAGATACATAATCACAGCTTTTAAAAAATCGCCCTCATTATTCATTGAAAGTAGCTAATGTGGTGGTTTGCCGTAGCTTGTAAGGTAAATATTCCTTTTGTTGAAATCTATCTAGTCATCACATCACCCAAATATAATCTATCTTCTCTTTTCTTCCTTTCTCTTTCTCTCTCACACACTCACACACACACTCGTCCAAAATTCTTTTCTTTATGAGATGGGAGGAGAATTGCACTAGTAAAATACTGCAAAGCAAAAGACGTGTTTTATCTCTGAATTTTTTGCAAAATTGTCTTTCTTTTCACGATGGGCTAAGTTTTAACAAGATATTTTTTGAAGAATTGTTGTATTGTTGTTTAAGAGGAAAACGTTTCCTTTTTTTTATTAAATTAGCCTTTTTAGAGGGAGGAATAATATTGTGTGGTGTGGTGAAATGGGAAGAAGAAGAAGAAGAAGAAGAAGAAGAGGAAAAAAGGTGAGAAGGAGTAGTAAAGAAACAAAATAGGAAACACCCATTTCTTCTGTTGCCGTCTAAATTTCATTACGATTCATTATCACTTCAGTTTGGTCTCTCCTCTGCTCCGCTGACGTGAGAATTTTTAAATGAAGTGGTACTAAAAGGCAAAGGCAACAAAAACATATTGCATTATTTTGCATTTCCTGATATTTCTTAGCAATTACGTGATAATTACTACAATATGCGAATATCAAAAGAGCTCGCAATTTTAACCGATGAACTTATTTATTTACTCAGCAATCACTAAAAAGGATTTCGTTGCAATAACACTTTTAATTTCTTTAATTTTGTTTTTTTCTATATCGCAGTACGAATACACTTGGGGTGTGAATGACGAAGAGTCCAAAAGCTACTACGGACACGAAGAGAAGGCAACCGAGACGGGAAGAACGGAAGGAAAATATTTCGTTTGGCTTGCAGATGGACGTCTCATGACTGTCGAGTATTACGTGGACGGTGAATCTGGTTTCGTGCCTAAAATCACTTTCAGCGATCCAAACTTTACTCCACCAGCAGCAGCTTAAAAATACCCAAACACATAAAAAGAATTACAAAATACTTTTAAGAACTATAAATCAATGAGACTCAAACAATATTAAACACAATGACTAAAAAAATCAGTGATATTCGTACATCACATACATACTACAATTTGTAAACATTTAGACGTTTTTTTAACATTATTTTTTTTAGTAATTTTCTTCCGAAACTGTTATTTTTTTTCTTTGTTCTCAAAATTCACTATCATCATGTGGAAAATAAGTGTTCAAAACTTATCTAATTAACATGATGTTACAAATTACAATTGTATTTTTTATTTTTAACGATGCTGACTTTAAAAACTGTAAAACAATTTACACAGAACTGACTTTCAACTCTCAACATGTTTGATTTTAAAGATTGAACATTTAATGATTTCTATTTTCAAACAATTTATGTTTTAGATACAGTATTTTTGATTTTTAATGATGCCATAATATTGTAGATACTTAGATTTATTAAATAATAATATTTTATGTACATTTAAAGCTTCATGGATGACATCTGCATTATTTTTGCGATAAACCACTACATAAAGATTCTTACCTGCTGATTGTAATCAATTAAGGTCTTTTTGCAAGTTTTTTTTTCAAAAGTAAACATTGTTGACAGAAAAAGTTTGTTTTACCACCACTCAATTTCATTTAAATTAATTCTTTAATTGTCATCCATTCATATCATACACGTGAAAAACTGGAACACATCACAATACGTACATATGCTTGTGTTTGACATAATAACAATAACAACGCATTATGTGTAATTCGATAATTCTTTCTACTTTTGTCTTGCTCAAGCCCAGTCACGACCTAGATTCTGGATTCATTCTCATGAAAATTAATTATATCAGGAAATGTGGTCATCTACTTACCTTGCAAAAACAAAAAAACCTTCTTCCTTTCTCTTGGTCAATAAGAAGTCTAAATCAAAAACGAGTATTCTCGTTCATACGTTCATAAATGATGCTCATGAATTCATATATTGTGTGTAGTATTTCTATGGATAGTATCATCATTATCATTACAGCAAATCCTAGGAGAATTGCGTGCCTGCCCGCCTGCCTGGCTTCTTCGGATTTCGGATGTCAGACATCGTGTCATGTGGTGATTCCTTTTTAGTTATACTTTGCCATCTATGCTTCTTTGTTTCCTTGTTTTAATGGGAGAAATACAATTAATCGAAATGAGGAAAAACGGAAGAAAATGGGGGACAAACGTACCAGGAGAATCCGGATCAGCAGAACAAGTAATGTAAGTACATTAGTACATGTAATATAATACCTATGCTGCTGCGGCTTATAGATGATTCCAATGTTTTCAAAAGAAAGGTAAAAGATAAACACCAAAGACAAACTTTCTTTTACCTGTAAAAGTTAATGAAATTGGAAAACGGATAATTACGAAGATTACTCTACAAGCCAAAGAAAGGCATTGTTTGATTTGCCCGCTCTGGGCACAAAATAATTAAAGCTGGTTTTATTGTCCCTATTCATCCTTCATGCTGCCGTGATATGACCTAGGCAAAGGTCTTAATAAAAATGATCATGGCAAGAAGAATAGAAGCATTATTACTAAAGTAATATAATCGCTTCAAAATTGTACTAATTAAACGTATCCCAAAGAAAGAATTAAATGCATTTGCATTGGCTCGTGTAAAAAAGAATTTGCGTGGGTTTTACATGCTACAATTTTATGATGGCGGTTACGTACGTTACAGTGGTGGTGTAGTTTTTTCTGGTTACAGTTTTTTTGCTGTCGCGTCGTCGTCATTGTTTTTATTGTGGTTTGAGAAAATTACAGGTTGATTTTAGACACAAAACAAGGGATTTTTCCCTGAGGTGTATTTTAAAAGAAAAATGACTACAAAAAAATAGGGTAAGGTCTTTTCACACAAGGGGAAACATGGAGCAAAGCTGTTGTTGTGGTGTGGTGATTATTATTTACACTGTGCCACCATACCAATCACAATAATAAATATACAATTCTAAAATATTTCTCTGGTGGTATGGTATGTAGCTACTAGCCATGTCTATGACAAAAAGAAAATTGTTCTGTTCTGATAATGTGATGGAATTCCATTTTGAGTAGAGGTAATAAATAATTGGCCAGTAGTAGGAGGTGAAAAAAATGAACACCAAAAATAGAATCACATTCTAAAAATTTACTCTCTTCTCTAATCCAATCTCAATTCTCACACTTTACTAATTACTCTGTGTTCGTTTTTCACTTTGTTTGGTATTATGTATGTGTGGTAGTAGTGTAGTGGAGGTCGATCATCCACATCACATCCACACAAAAACATATTGAAATGAAATCTCTGAAACAGAAAGAAATGAAATGAGAAATTGAGAAGTGCTGTGAAGCTAGAGTAGCTGTATTTTTTGCTGTATTATGTTGCTGTAGTGGTGGCAGTAAAAACAAAACGGTTTTCATTCCACTACGCAACGTCCCGTCCCTTCCACTATTTCTCTCACATGCATCATGTGGCATGTCACAGAACGATAAAAAGATGAAAATTCGGTCATCACACGCCTGATTCTATAACAACATTAAATAATACAGCATAAAGTTGCGCAAAAATAAATAAAGGCATTTTCATGCGATTGCTCCTACCCTTTGGTTGAATTATATTATCCGCTCGAGTGCGAATGTATTTGTTCTGTAATGTGACATCCGGTCACATTCTTTCTTATCCATGCACGTGGTTCATTCAAGTAAAAAAAATGTCAAAGAGAATTTTTTTTCTCTCTTGATTAAGAGCTTTATCACGACACTTCTAACGTTACGCTACGTTAGATTACATTTGATTTCGAATGTTTCTTGATCCAAAGTAAAGCTATGTCATTGTTTCATTGTTTCCTTTTCCCATATACGTGAAATAGATGGGACAGAGATAAGACGGGAACCGCAACCTCAACCTTAGATGAGGTCAGCCAATTCCCTAGACAAGGATTATAAGAAGTTAAAGTTACAATTTTTGTTTCTCTCTCTCTCTCTCTGTCTATAATACATCAAAAATAGATTAATGTGTGTTTTTTATTTTATAAACGGATTAAATAATTTATGCGGAGGTGAAATATGCGTCAAAAATAACTTTTGTTTTTTTTTCTTTCAACTTTACCCCAATCCCAAGCACAATAGCAAACATTTCTGAGCATAGAAAAATCTGAAATTGTTGCTCCTTCTTCCGTTCTTTCCCAGCAGAGATCTTCCGAAGAGATTAAAAAATACAAAAAAAGTAGCTTTGTTCAAGTATCAGCAAAAAGGAAAAAAGAAGTGAGCGTGCGTTGCATTGGTGCGGTGTTATTTGGCCGTTCTTTTGTAATTGGTAAGGTTGGCTTACTGGAGTTGGAGTTTCCGTCCCTGTGCTGCAATTCGCATGGTAAAAAATAATGGTAAGCTTTTATTTCAAATGTGATATAGTGATGATGACGATGACGACGATGATGATTATTATGATGGAATAAAAAGTTGCAGAGGCAAAGCGAAAATAGCCAAATCTACTGGGCGGTGAACTTCCATTGTTCTAACAACTCAACAACGATACTATGGTGGTGATTATGCTTTGTGGACGCAGGAGATGATTATAAAAATCCTCTCTCTCGCGCTCTGTTACTCTTACTCAGTTTTTTGCTCTTTCCTTCCACTCTGACTGTTAGTTTTTCTGTGATTCTGATCTCACAATGGAAACATGTTGCGGCATTGCTAGCTAGTCATGCATATAAGCAATGAGCAATGTTGAGGTATTTAATCCCGCTATTAATGCATACTTTTAGTATTTAACAAGTCTGAAAAGCTCAAGGGAAAAAGCAATGAAAAGTCCTTTACTAACAACTTCAAATCACAATCAGTTTTGTTATATACTAAAATAAATTTTTTTATAATCGCTCGCAAGCAACGCTATTATTAAATGAACATGCGTGTTTAAACATTTAACTTATTCTTACTTCTTTAATTCATCTTGAACTGGGGGAAAGTAATTTCCGGAAACCTTAGACGACTTTGTATTTGTGGAATTTTCTCCTTTAGTAAATGAAAATTGTAGCTCTCCCAATTTCAAGGAAAGTTCCATAAAAAATGTTGTAGATTGCGGGTAAAGTCAGGAAATGTTCTTTCACATTTCTACATAAAAAATTAGTTTTATTTGGTATTCGTGAAAAGGAAAGATTTTCGTCTTTAAAAAACGTGTAATAAAGTAATACTACGCCAGGCTCAATTGCATTTCATTTCTAATGGGCGATGGAGAAATAAAATATTGCAGACCGAGACACAGAGGAATGTAGAAATATCGCAGGTTGATTTGATTGGTATGGTGACCGTGTATAGCTAGCATCGTATCCTAGATACCTTGTTTTGGAACACTTACTCACCTCAATCAACTTCCTTTTCCACACACAATTGCATTTACTTACTCTCAATAAATCCCCTCATAGTCAAGAGAAATTTGTACGCATTTGATGATGGTTAACTAGAGCAGAGAGAGAAAAACGCACAATCACCCACCGTTACTCAGAGTCAGAACTCTTTCTCCCTCTCTCTCCGGATAACAATATCATAAAAGAAAAAAGCAACTTCGTTCTACTCTGGATTTGTGTAGTCAATAAGTCATTTGAATAGCAGGGTTTTTACATGGATTATTACTTCGACTAAATGCTGGATAATAGGAAGGAAGAAGGAAGCAGCATACCTACGTATAATATTGTTGTTGATCATCGTTATACAAATTAGCAGTAGAAAAAAATGGATAAAACTTGACTTATGACGCTTATACAAACCATCACCAACAAAAGTAAGAAGTTCTCACTTAACTGGGCGCTGCGCTGTACGTATACTAAAAATATAACGTCGCAAGTTTCCCTTTTACCATACAAACAAGTTGGATCAGAGAACATTAATGATTTTGAGCAAACTTAGCCATAGTCAAATTACAGGTAATTGACAAAACAGTAACCATTCTCATCATCATCATCAACTTCCAACGCATTTGATTGTACGACCAACGATAGCCAGCCATCCTCATCCTTTCTCTCTCGGCTGTTTTCCTCATAATCCAAAAGTTATTATCAATTAGAAAGGCATAATACGAGTAGGTACACCCAATACGTTTGTGGAAACTGCGAGTTTTTTTTGCACTAGTTTCATAATAACAATGCTTTAATAGGAAACCAATTCCAAATATGGCTTTTATTGACTGTACTAACTAACGGCAAAGGGTTTCGCATTACTCATTTCATTTCAAATTACGTATTATTAAGCAGCAACAGAAAAACCAAAAAAAATATTTTCACCTTTCCATCATATAAATAATACCGCATAAGCTAGCAGTGCAGTGCTCCTAATAAACTTCAAATCCACTTCACGTCCACACTCACACTTTATTCATCATCATCATCATTCTCCACTCTCCACTGGTTTTATGTCAAATCCTCCACTTTCTAAAAGTCCAATCCACAACAGCATAAAATAATAAATATTGCAAAGACCAGTTTCAACTTTGGCACTACTGGCACCACACAACAGCAAACTAGCAAAAAAACATGTACAGTTTTGCATGTAAATATGCAACGATTTCTGCTGGCTGACACATGACTAGAGACTAGAGACTCGACTCTCGTTCATAAAAACAGTTACGATAAAATTATTATAGCTTTACTATTACTAATACTACTACATCATATTATTACGGAACTGGGAATAAATAGCAAAAAGAGCTAAAAATGAATATAAACAAACTCTACTTAATACTATGGCAAGCAAGTGGCGATAAAATAATAAAAGCAGTACCCAATTCAATTCATCACTTTTCGCTTTTGTCACATTTTCCTAAACTGAACTAACTAACTGAGCGAGCACAGCACAACATAACAGTAGCAGCAATAACAACAGAAGCGGAGGAAAAGGGGAAAACCAAAAATTTTACCTTTATGCATAAGTTAGAAATGGGATGGGAAAATGGGAATCGCGCCGAGTCGAAGTTGGTTGTGTCCAAGTCCAAGCTTATTTCACGTTTTACTGTTTAAGTCAACCCTTTTTATTATTGCTTTCTATCACAGAGAGTAAAAAGCAGTGAGTGCAAATGCAATAGAATATAACAATGTGGAAATGGAAAAAGCGAGTGTGCCAATGCCAATACCACACCGTCGTCATCCGACCCTCCTTCACCTACCTGGCCAGAACTGACGAGGACAACGGTGGCGATGTACCTGTACATACTTGATGATGATGACGACGATGATTATGAATGCGTTTCTCCTGCTGCATTTGTTTGGAAAACGAGCAAAGGAGAAATAAATAATATTATGAAAAAATGTGGATTCTTGGTTATTTGAACAGTGACTCGTGGACGTTCCTCCAACAAGCACCATTATTCTTTTGTGTTCCATACTGCCAGCGAGGTTGTTGTTCCCTTTTTCTTCTTCTTCGTCGTCGTCGTCTCCAATTCTAAATTCCTAACATTACTTATTCAAAACACTTATTGCCTCCCATTTTACTGAAAACTGGAGCAGTTTTGTACATTGTGTAATGTAAAAGTAAAATGTTACTACACCATTAAATTAGCATTTAAGGTTTACATTACCAAAGGCCTCCGGTTTAAATAATTGGCGCTGAAATTAATAGCGTAAAAACAAAAAGAGATTTTAAATTTCAACAATGAAAAGAAAATTGCATAAATAATTCAGTTTAGAAGCTTCATGCAGAGCGACAGCTATAATAACAGCCAAAAAAGTATGCATCATCATGCACAAATACAAAAGACATTTGGTCACTGTCCAACGCAACGACCTAAATTGAATCAATTATTTAGCGGGAGTGGGTGTGCTGTGCATCATGTACTCCAGTTTATTTTTAAAAAAACGGAAGTATATATTTAGCATTCTTCCGTAATGACAAAAAGTAAAAACTCTTAACCCCGTTACGAGTCATGAAAGAGGGCATTCCAGAGAGTGACTACTTAAAAATGTAAATACAAAAAATTTTGCACTACACTACACTACACATACATCAACGAATAACGTGGAAACTTCTTCAAAACAATTACTTGAGTTGTGCAGACTTCTCGTGATGTAATCAAATCAGTAATCTACACCACCAAATCAAAAGATAAATATAGTTTTTTTAAAGGAGAAAAATATATGGTGATGTCGGGTGAATAAAAAAAGTGTCCTTTTCAAACAATTACTATTAGACGGCGTGGACAATGATGATGTAAATAAAACGAAACAATTATCAAATTATTCAGGAAGTTATTTTTCTGACTGGACAAGAAACATGGAAAATCATGTTTACTAAAAACCGCTCAAAAGGATTTTTTGCTTTGTTCGTACGCTACGTAGGAAAATGAATAAGAAGAGGGGAAGTATGTATGCATAGTGCCTGTGAAAAATTGATGATTGCCTTCGATCACGAATCCTCCAATAAAAGCCTAGACACGAGATCATCATTAAACATTATTATGGTCCTTGTCTGTTCAATTTTGATGGAATGACTTGTGTGAGCATTTACAGGGATTGATTGCATCATCATCACAATCGTCCTAATAATTCATCATCATCGTCATCAGGTTCTGGTGATTTAAAAGAAGCCAAAATACTCGTAATTCTTCTAGAGCGCGACAATTTGTGAGTGTCTCTGGGGTGAGATTCTTTAGACCGCTGCTGCTGCTGCTGTTTGTTGCACGTCAGAATTTAAAGGGGTGATCAAGTGACAGGGTCAATTACCTAACATTAAATAAAACGACTTTTTTATGTTTGCTGTATTGATTTTGAAATGACTCCTACCCAGTTCCATTTGAGAAGGAGGAAGGGGAACGTTTTATCCTTCTTTGGAATGCCGTTTTGGAATGAGAGAGGGTTGTGGAAAAATGGTAGTGTTGGTGGTGGTGGTGGTGATGGTGGGATGCAAACAATTACTTTTCTGGTTTCCTTGCCACTGCTGCTTCTTCCTGTCAATTATTGACATCAACAAAGACCATTCATGAAGCTTTTCAGTGCCGAAGCGAGACGATAGAAAGTGAAAAGGAATACGAACGAGCAACAACGGAACGAGCTAAACAAACGGAAAAACGTGAATGAATATGAGTTAGTACTGTCGTAGGTAGCATTAGGAATAATGTTTGCTATCAACTTACCCCATTCCCCAATAAGAAAAAAATCTGTTCTTTAGAAACGTAAAGCATATGAGGGAGATTAGTTTTTTGGATAAACGCTTTTGAGATTTTTTGTGAACGAGCAGGATATGGGCTTCTCCTTAAGAACGCAGTTTCTCCTTTTTTTATGGTTTTCTGGAGTGAATCATTTCGTGAATCCATCTTCAGAAACTGGTAAGAAATTAAAATAAAAAAACCGTTATACCGATTATAGCGGTTATAAAAAATTGCTAAATTAAACTGTTTTTACATTAAAAACAGGAAGCGGGATGGAACCGGATTATCAACAAGAAGACATGATGCCGCTGGAGGATCAACAACTCAAGTTACCCCAGCGTTATCGACTTGCCTTTCCACCCTTTCACACCGACCCTATTCAAGAACCTTTGCGAAGACATTATCGGTATAAAACAAAAGCAATTGTTATGACGTGGCATTGTTATGGTATTATTAAAGGAATGAAAATGGATGATTAATTTGAGGAGTAATATCTTTTTAACCTTTTAGACTCGAAGACTTCCTCTGGACTGGCTCCGGTGATGGTCCTCATCCATCCGAACAGGATGGGGGCCTTGCTTGGGAAGATAACGGAGGAAGTCCTCAATCAGCAATTGACCAATCCCGTAGCTGGATTAGAGTAACGAAGACAATGACTTTATACCGAACCGTCCTCACAACAATTTATCCCGTTGAAATGACGCCGACAGTTATCTCCGGCCACCCACATCACGTTCAAGCTACGCCGCAACTCAGCGACGTTTTCTCAGTATCGGAATCATTACAGCAGCAGTTTCCCATAATTTCCTCCTCTTCCTTCTCAGACATTCTTACGGGTCCTACAGATAGCCAAATGTGGCTACCCACACCCACATTTACGCAAAGTCCTCCAGAGCCCACCCAAATTTACACGTTTTCGTCTCCTCCTCCTTCACCCACTTCAATTACGACATCCACTCCACCGCTAGAGGAAGATGACGTGACTACAGAAAATGCCACGAGTGTTCAACATCAACAAGACAATTACACGGCAGCCTCCACTGATCTTATGTACTGGATTCAAACTAGTATTAAGGCAAACAATACGGCTTTCAAGGATGCTCCCAGAGTCTTTCAAAGCGCGATGCAGAAGAGTCTTGCACTTGTCTATGCTTCAGCTTTCAAGCGACATTTAATGTCCAACCTGGGCGTTCTTCCTGCTCCTCCTCCTTCCAAAAATTCTAGTAATCGAAAACGGAAAAGGAGACAAAGCAATCGATTTGAGGACAGCGAAATTGAATACTATCCCGATCAGCTTCATCGCTGGCTCTACGTCGCTCAAAGCTCCATGAGCCCCACACAACTTAGACATTTAGCCACAGCAGCTATGAACGTTACGGTAACCATCCTGAACATAAGTACTGAGAAGGATCCACCTCCCCACCCGAAAGTGGACCTTCAATACATTGTTCTAGCTGAAGGAACTCCAGTTCCCGCTTTTTCGGCAGTGAAGGAGCTAGATTTAATAACGAAGGAAGAGATGGAACATGAAATCGGCTATGAAATAATAAACAAGAAGGCTGAAGCCCTGGTGGCAGGTCCACCGGAGCAGATGACCAGAAATGAACAGATTCAGGCCACATCTCCATGGCTAATTGTGGCCGTGACCACGATTTGTTTGCTGGTAATTCTTTTGGCACTCATCGCATTTATGGTATGGAAATGGAAGCATAACCGTTTGGGTGACAGTAACGGTAGAAGGGTGCCACCTGCTCCGAGACCTCAGTCAGGTATTATCGAAATCGAAGAGGGCGTCATCAATCCTGCTTTTCTTGGCACTCCGGTACATATAAAACATTAATACATAAAAAAAAGTCCAACTCAATAGAGAAACAGATTCAATTTCATTCAATATTATTAATTTTTAAAACTCTCTTTACTTTTTCCAACTTAAAATTCAGCAGAATATTTTTATATCTATAATAAACTTTTTATTATTAACCCAGAATTTATTTCCCTCCAAACTTTATACCTTTTATAATTACTGTATTGAACTGTATTGAACTGTATTCAGGAATTTCTCTGTTTTCTTCTTCTTTCCCCTCCCTTTCTCTTTTCTGAACTTCTTCTCTTTCGCAAAAAATATTCAAATTCTTCGCTTTCCCTATTAACTCTCTTCTTAACTCTTTGTAATATTAACTAATTAATTAATTGTTAATTATTTCCCCCTTTCTATGACTAATTAATACAATTAATTTTTTAAAAAGCTTTCTTTCTAATAGGAAGGGTGTGGTTTGACTAGATTAGAGGCTTCTTCAGCCGTTTTGAAATTTTTCAGCTAAAGATTATCGTTTAGGGCTTGTCTCTTGTCTGCGCTGCTGCTGCTGGTCCCGTTCATTATAAGAGGCTTTTTTAATAAACAGTTAGCTCTGTCATGTTTTCATATAACTGCTCACTTGCTATTAATTTATATGTGTGTGGTGATTGATTGCCGTTTAAAGTTTCATTTTTTGTGTACGATAGTGTTGTAATTTGTAATACGTAAAGCTTATTTGCTGTAGAGAGTTTGAATTAATTTTGCTTATAAAATTGTATAGATTTTGTCGGAGGGGCTTTTTACTAACCAATTTTAATTCTGAAGCTTTTTTAAACTTTTTCTGTTTTTGACTTTGTGAATTTTTTCAAACCTTTTTTCTCCTGAGATAAAAAGGTTTTAAAGGTGCTGTAGAGGTTTATAGTTATTGTGTTTTTCATTTGCAGAGCCGTATAGGGCAAGGAGAGAGTCCTGAGAAAACTCCGAGATCTAGTCCCGCCCTGAGTCTCCTTTCCGCACGGGCTCGCTCAGCAAAAAGGAGATTGTCAGAAGTACTCCTCCTCAACAGACAAAATTCCAGGCTGGGCTTATCTTCTTCTTCTAAAGGAAAAATGAGAAAGGATCAGCAGACGGAGGATGATGATGATGATGATAATGAGGAAGTGGAGAGGAAGGGAAGAGAAAAACGAAGACATAA
>JAHZNJ010003639.1:0-10061 GCA_027744475.1 Lepidocyrtus cf. sotoi NNG-2020
CAATGTCAACTTCGTTTCCTTACAAAAGTCCAGAAATGTAGAGCCTGTGAATAAAAACAATCATAAAACGTCAACTTTATAAAACCTAAAACAACGCCCTCAATACCAACGCATAAAAATATCTATTTACCAAACGTTTTCGTAAGAAAACGCTGCAAAATGTCAATTTTCATTTGGAGTTTCCGAAACTCTTCCGGTGATATACTGCCAGCGTCCATTTTTCTTTATCGAAGACACCTCAAAACGATCGATGAAAAAAACGTTCCAACGTGAACTATAAAATCCTAAAATACTCACTATCCCTGTACTACTTAAATATTCAAAGTAAAGTAAAATTGACTCCTACTCAAATCGGTTAGACTGATCAACTCTTATTCTGCTGGTTAACTACTTAAGTTTAATTTACACTGTTAATTATCTTGATCTTCTCGTCAACATCACCACCGTCATTTAATCCTTTAGGAAAAACAATTTGGTATTTTACTTCAAGGTTCTGCAGCTCGCTGCTCCTGATGTTACCATCTACTAATGTTTCGCTCTGGCTCTATTCTATTCCTGTGAGTCATTTCAGTTCATATCATAACATCGCCACCACCACCTCCACTATTTCCACTGCTCGCTCTTCTTTCTATTCCTTCTTCCTTTCGTTAACGAGTTAGTGAAACATAACCCACTCATTCGATTTGATACTTCTATACTGTACGCTTTCTGTACTTTTCTGCACGACGAGCTAAAAAGCCCCTTCCCATTTCCACTCACTCACTAATCGAACGAAAAAGAACCGTACATTGATGATACTGACTTCTCATCAAATGAACCAGGGACGAGCCGAGCTCAACAACAGCAGCAGCAGTGCAGTGCAAGATACTCTCCTGCCGCCTTGCCTTCCTCCTTCCTAAAATACATTCGTTGTGGAATACGTTCGTTCGGCCTGGCAATTCTGGCCATTGCTCTAGAAAGTAACGTGCAAGTTAATTCATCGTATGCCAGGCCTTTAGCAGGCTCCCCTTCTCTCACACTTTTCTACTCACCGTATTTCCTCCTTCGTTCATTCCTTTTGCTTTAAAACTGCTTCATTCAGCATTCGATTCAACATTACGTGAGCTCATTTCACTCACTCCTTCCTACATGCCATAAAAGAAGAAACATGCAGCAGGATCTTTTAGCTGTAGGATTGGGAATGGGATAAGTATTATCAATGCTTATAAAAGGAGGAACTTTAGCTTTTATATTGTGCTTAACCATAACCATATCCATCCTGTTTTGTTCCTATCTACTATTTTCGCTGTTTTTGTGCTCGGTCGGTTCCTTTTTCTATCTCTACTCTGGTGCTCCCCTCATTTCTCTTCTCACTAAAACTTCAGTTCCCTCACTAAAACCTTTTACTTGCGTAATATCTACGTAACTTTATAATATTATAACACTTTCATGTCCTGCAATCGACTAGGCTTCTCTTCTCGTAGATATGGCAAGGCGTGAAGCTGAACTTTGTATGGATGTATTATTACGACAGGACATAAGAGCGAGAGAAGTTCCTTTTTACTATTCCATAATGCCACATTCGCTTTTCAGTAAAATCCTTATATTTTCTGTTTACAAAATACCTTAGTGTTAGGTAAGTATGGATTGGGTGGATGCCTGATGCAGTTTCCTCTTTTCGCTGTGGTTTTATGGATCTGTGGATGGATCCTCCAACATAAATCTACATCATCATTATCACCACTCACCACTACCACCATCCCAGTATTATCTCATAACGATGTTAAACTTTCTGGCTATTTGCCTGATTGGTAATAATAAATGTTATCATCTTTTAGAGTGAATGCGTATACTTTTCTGTTACGGCTCAGTTTCTGTATGAAATATTATTGTCTATACCTGATTCAGGTCCTACTAACAATTCCTCTGTAATTAATTATCTGTATTGATATGCTTAATGATACTTTGCTTTTGTAGTTTATGTCTGTATGTTGGTTGCCTGAGTCGTTGATTCTGCCTATCACTCAATTCCTTACGCCCGCACATTTCTTTGAAAACTTCTTATCAAGTTTTAAATAGATGTTTGCTATGAGCTCAAGTATTAATAGTATAATCATTACTTTAATTTTTGTAAGGTTGCATAATATCTTGGCTTATATTCTTGTGTAATAGCAAGCCAAACCTACTTCAAAAACTGTTTTTATTCCTTTCTGACTTCTTAGGACTGTACCTTGTTCTTATCCGACTTTTTCTACATCTTTCTCAATTCTCAAAAATCCTTTCTTTTTTCTTTTAATAAAAAAGCCGAACGAAACGAACCTTCTTTTACTCTTCCTCTGCCCGCCTATAAACTGCAACGCATCCTTTTTAACGAAACCTTAAAGAGAAAATCTAATGGTTTATAAAGGCTGCATTTCTGTTGTCTCGCTCATTGTGGTGGATATTCTATCTGGTCAAAAAGTTTCTTTTGGAAATAGATGCAAGCTCTTTTATAAAAACGATTTACTTTTGCTCTTCTGCATACAATGTTGAAGAATTTTATGCTCTGAAATGAGTATTATCCTTCTTTTCCATAAGGTGAAGGTTTTCCTTTTAGTATTTTGTAGGAAATAGATCCTTCAGTTCAATGCAGTTCACCATTCTCCCCTTTTTACTCTCTTTTTCTTCGTCATCCAAAAGATACTCACAAAACAAAATCTGATCTGTGTAGAATCATCATGATCAGATCATGATCATGATGGAGGGTGGAGATGGGAAGGAAAGGAAAAGGAAGGTTCCTTTTTACCGTAATCTCACAGCACAGCAAAAGCATCAGAACAGCAACTAAAACAGATTCTGTTACTACTGTTGTTTATGACATGATGTGATTCATGCGTTGGACGGCCAATGCAATGACAAAAACACCAGAATGAATATAGAGAGCAATCTATTGATTTTTGTAAAGCACACCACGCACCGAACAAATCAACGCATATAACGCACTGAGATGTGATTTGTTGGTTTTGGATTCCTTGTTCAAGAAAGATCCTTTTTACCCTTTTTACATACCCAACAACCCAACACTATGTAAATACTTTTTCTTCATTCCTGCGCAGTATAAACTAATATCCCTTCCAAATCTGCAGATGGTCGCATTAAAATCTTGAAACTCTTGCTTGAAGACAAGCATCGTTGATGAGGAGTGGAAGTGGAATGTCAAATCTCGTAAAGTAAATGCGAAAGATGCATTTTATTCTATTCTATCCGTATGACCACAGATTTGTCCTTGGAGTAAAACAGAAGTGTTAATGCTCAAACGGAAGTTGCGTAAAACGCTGAAACCAGAATACACTTAAGAAAAGGAAGTCATCAAAACTAGAATGATATTTTGACAATGATTTGACGAATGATTACGATAAGTATTTATAAATGAGTTACACACACACGAAGAAAATGATTGTTGAAAAAAGTAACAGAACGTTTGCAACTTTACTTGTGAAATATCACATTTTTGTTACAATTCATTAACAAAATAATCTCTCCCTGCGAAGTAATAATAATAAACGTACAATGTCAACTACAACTACAATACGTTCTAAAAAAAGTTCCGTTCCGCGTTACACGTATTACGTATGAAACGAAACTATAAACTACGTTGCGCGATGATTGTAAAATTATGAATTCATAATATTTAATTTGTAGAATCGTAAAGAATAAACTGTTTGACTTAAGTACAGTTAGAGTTACCATTATAATTAATTGCACCAATTCGATTTTACATTTAATTAGAACACATATTTTTCTCTTTCGATATAGCATGTAATATCGATACTTAACTACAGAAATTAATGTAGGTTAAGGCTTTTAAAAACTAAACCTAGTTGCTTGCGATTAATTTTGCCATTAGAACCTAGAAGGAAGTGATAACTTCATCCGCCTTTTGTTGCGCGATGGAGTTATTGGAATCATGTCCAAGTTCATCATGGTTAGGGTACTGTGGGGTGTGTGGGCCACCGTCAGCCTCCCAATGGCCATGCATTTTCAACATGTGGGTTTTCAGCACATCTTTCCTAGTATAAGATTTATCACAAGCAAAACATTTAAAGGGACGCTCGCCAGTGTGGCCGCGTATATGTTCGACCAATCTACTTTTATCCCGAATCAATAAACCGCAATGGGGGCAAACAAGACTACATGGACGGGACTGGCTGTATCGTTTCCTTTTCTTTGCTTCCGAAGCAGCCTTCGAGCTTCCAGAGGAAGAAGAACTGGATGTAGTTTGGCGTGATTTTTCTGTAAAAATTAAAAAAAAATAATTAAATGAACAATTATGTACTAAATGATCAATTATGCACGAGCTTACTTGATCTCTTTTTCTCTTGATAAACAGGAGCTTCTTCAGGATAGTTTAGCGTGATTGGAACATCGATTGAAACAGGTCGTGGCATTAATCTTGGCAATAGGGGCTCGTCAGATTTTTCTTCCATTCCAGATTGTTCGTCACTGCTAGCTGTATTTAAAAAAAAATAGTTAAATAATAATAATCGATAAAATAATTAAATCAATGCACGAACGTGGAAAACAGTTCATTTTGTGTAATTTACAGCGAATGTTTCGACATCCAGTGTGGGAATCCATGTGAGATTTCAGAGTTTCTGCATATTCAAACTGAATTCCACAGATTATGCAATCAAACTTATTAGACGAATGTTTACTTTCATTTCCGGCAACAGAAGTCCTTCTGTGATTGTTGGCTCGGGAATGACTGTTACCGGAGTTGGGCTCATTGTTGACTCCCATAATTTCATATTTATACAAAGAAGAACTGTGGCGTGAAGCAGAGCGTTTTGATGAATGTCCGGAATGGAAGGAGGAGTTACTACCGATTCCATGTGAATTGCCTTGGTTGTTGTCGTGGAACATGGGATGCAATGTCGGCGGCTCTCCTTCTAAAAATTCCAAAAATAAATATATTTCATTCAGCATTGACTCAACACAGTTTGACTGAAGTAATTTGTTTTAAATTAATTCGAAGAATTGCCTCTTAATAACTGAGAAGGATCCAGTTCCATTTCCATGAATTCCGGTGTTGTTGAGGCAGTGGTTGCAGACCCTGAACCATGAATTGTCACCTCATCCTGTACGTTTTCAACCAAGAGATCCGTAAAATTATGAAGGGGATACATCAAATCTTCGTTGGAAGGAGATGTGTTGGGCAATCCTTTTTGGCCTTTTCCATCGTGATTTGTTTCACATTTGATTTGAACCACTAAATATTCATTTACGAATCGTTAATCTTAAGATGTTCATGAATTCAATGGGTGAATCCCTCTTCTTATAAGATTTTACGATACCCACCTATAGAAGATTGATCTTGGAGTTTTGATCCCGTTACTGGCCCCTGAGACAATCCAGAACTAGAAGCTGTCCTTGGCGCGTCTGATGACTGTCGTAAGGATAAAGGAACAGAGACATAGCCTAAAGTCCTCGAGGGGCTTTCTTCACTAACTAGATTTGGCATTTTATCGTATTCTTCTCCGTCTTCGTTCACTGGTCCACCTTCCGGGCATGCATAGGTTCCCTCCAGAGAAGCAATCTTTGATTGTCCAGATAATTGACAGTAAGCAGTGAATTCCGATCCTAAAGCGATATGTAAAAAAAATTATTATATTCTCAAACAAGCTCATTAAAATGATGTTTTGGTGCGCAACCACATTAAAATTAGCTTGTTCTTACCATATTTATTTTCCATGAAACCATGCAAAAGTGTCAACTGCTTAGATATGTTGCTCAAGTTCTCGTACATCTTTTCCAGTTGCTGATTGTCCTGGCTAGTCGTTGACTTTCTCTGAGAATCCATTGTCTCTTCTAAATTATCGCATCCAAATTCCGTGTGACTCAATTGTAAATTCAAAATGTCCTTTTAAAGTCCACAGAAATCACAGAGGAATATTAATATTTATTTTTGCATAGTGCATAGAATTATTTCAATTATTAACAAAAATCACTCACTCGTGCACTTGGAAAGGAAAGTAATGATTTTACAGGTTAGTTAACGTCCGTTCTCTCTTCCTCTAGATGAATGCCAAACCAAACCTTAGGTATGTTTATGTTTTAACGAACGTGAACAACGCAACAACACAAAATTTCAAAATGTATAATGACTGACAGTTATGCTCTAACTAGTATACATATACATACAAAAAATGTTCAAAGTGAACATGCACTCCTGTTGCATTGCATTTTGTATCAAGTACATGACCACTATGACCAGAATCGAATCTAAATAGCTACTACTATACAACATACAACTGAAACACATTCCACTCCACTGCGAGATGATCGAGCGTTTACATTTACCTATTTTATTACATGCACTATATTTGACTTTCGATACGACAACAGAACAGAGGAACGAATGAACGCACTAAATCGAAATTGAATTCCGTTCCGATTCCAAAGAGCAACATCAAAAAGAAGAAACTACATCATAGAAGCAAGCTTGACAGTTCTCTAATCTAATGCGACATTTTTATGTGAGTAGGTTAATAGGTATTGCTTACCTTACCTTGAACGCGGTACAAGGAATGTGATGTAAAAGCAATTAAGATTTTATTGGTCAAATAAAGATTATTGAAGACACTTGTAACGTAATTCTAACTTAAAACTGTCAACATAACAATAAACGTATCGTTACATAACGTATCGTCACAAAAATAATGATTTTAGTGTATATTCATTAGCCCATTACAATTTGCAACTGATATGACGTATGATGAATTGATGATGGCTTTAAGTATGTATAAGCACACGGAAATTTGTATTGCAAAAACTGAAACGAATGAAAAGGGGACCTTATATTTATCCTATTAAGACATAAGAAGAGCTGAAGAGCTCATCTGTTTTCGTTTTTCTACTCTTACCCAGAAGAATGAGTGAAAAGTGAAATATCTGAAGATCCCACCTCACCACCACCATCAACCAACCAGAGGTGGTGCTCATAGTTAGCTGAGGATGATGGCAGTGTTTGCGGTGGCAAACAAGAAAAATATTATTGACTGGTGGATGGTGGTGGTAAAATGTAGGTGGTATAATAAGTCTATGCAATAATATGTTGTATTGTATCATGAAATTCATGAATGAATGATATGATAATACTTTCGCTTATGTTATGTTCATGTAAGGTGGCTGTTTGTTCCTTATGCGTTTTTGATTTAATAGACATATTAAATGTCGCTCCTCCACTTGACAAAGTCTTAGTCTGGCTTCAATATTTAATGCTTCATGATTCATGACTGATGTGAGTGACTATGATTGGCTTTGGAATTTTTGCGTGGTTCTTAAAATAAAAACAGAATTATTCAGATTATTATTCACATAATTTACGTTTTCATGTTAAAAATTTTTTATTGTTCAGACAAATACTTTTGTTCTATTTAAGAGAATAATGAAAGAGTTACGTGTTTAATTGTTAATTGTTTCATGTATCATTAATGTATGTATTTAATACTTATTGTGGTTGGCTATTTTCAAAACCATATTGAATCAAAAATTGAATGAAATAAAATTTAAATCAAATATACAAATTGATTAAACTAAAATGTTGGACGATACTTTGTAATCTAATACTTGCCACAATCCATCTAATTTTAAGTTTTTTGAAACTGATTTAAGAAGAAGAAAAAAACAACATTAGCAAACATTATCATAATAACCTTATTAATTAATAAGGTTTTGCTTTTAACTATATTTTGATAGGATAAATGACATCTTTTTTACCTTCGTTTAAATGTTACCCGCTCTGGACAAAAACTTGAAATGGAAGAAATTATTTTTGCATTTAATTTTAATAAAATTGGTTGCATAATGTGTTAAAATACAACATCTTATCTGAAAGGTCATGTATGTAACCACAAAATATATGCTTAATTAATAATATGTATCAGAAAGTAAGTGACATTCCACCATCCACCAATAAACTTTCTCCAGTAATTTGGGGACAGGTATTAGAGCCAAAGAAAAGTATGGTGCTTACAACTTCAGTTAACGGCATAAAACGGGCTTTAGTTGGCGTTTTCATCTCAAAATATTTTGCCACAGCTTCGTCGTCATTTCTCGCTAGAGCTGCATCAAAATACATATCCGTTTCCATTAACGCTGGACAAACGGAATTTACTGTTATCTTGTGAGGACCCAATTCAATAGCCATAATTTTCGTCATCATTTCCAACGCTCCTTTCGTAGTCGAATACGCAAGCGCTGAAGCAAATGGTACTCGACCAGTCTAGTTATAAAATAAAAAACGCTCAGAACAAGTTTTTTATAGTAATTGGGGGCACAGAATAGAAAAAGGACCTTGTCCTATTCTGTGAATTGGGGGAAATACACAATAAACTTACGATTGAAGAAACATTGACTATTGAGCCACTACTTCCATTTTCGATCATTGTCTTTGCCACAATTTGACTTAAATTCACCACAGATCTCAAGTTTGTTTTATAAGCACTGAAATCCATACGAATTAAATAAAAATGCAAGCCATAGTTTATTTATAAAAACTTTGCTTATAAAAAAGTACCTGTCCAGTATGTCTTTGGTTGTTTCCAATAGAGAACCACTAGGAGCGATAGCTGCATTGTTGATCAAACAATCAATTGGTTCCAGGCCTTGCAAAGCCTTTCTAGTTCCATCCCAATCTGTAATATCAGCTTCGATCGTTACAACTGCAGGAAATTCGTTCTTCAAAACGTTGAGATTATCCGGATTTTTGCCTAGTGCGTAGACAAAGGCACCCTGCTCGTGGAGCTCTGCAACTATTGCTTTTCCCAGACCTATTCAATGAATTAATGCAATCAATCATCCAGTGCCGACAATCTGTATTGTAAATTGAAGTGCAATAATGTTTCTGAACTTCTGATATGAAACTGTAAGTTTCCAATATTTTTAATTCCGGCTAGCGGTTGGACTATTACCACGAGAGCCCCCTGTAACAAGAAACTTTTTCCCCGTACATGGTCCCTTCTTTGTACCGAGTGACTGGGTAGCTTTTTGCACTGGCATCTTAACTTGCCCCAAAATTATATCAGTTAGAAAATTCCTTTTTGATCCTGCCTTGTTGATTGATCAATTGCCATTTATATAATGAAAAGGATGAATCGCTTTCCGTGTTTTCAAAATATTATAAAACCATCAATCAAATGAAATCGATCTCGCGATAAAGTGCTAATGAGCTACATAGCATTATGTATGGTCATAGTACCAGTGCTCCAGTGGAAAAAAGCTCCAAGATAAACAATATTTATTTATTCACAAAACTTGGCCTTAAATAAACCTTGATACAAATCAAAGCACAACTGAAATTCCGCCATCCACCAGTAAACTTTCTCCGGTGATTTGTGGACAAGCATTAGATCCAAAGAAAAGAACTGCATTTACGACATCCTCCACTGGCATGAGGCTAGCTTTCGTTGGCGTCTTGCTTTCTAAGTACTGACAAAACGCATCCGCATCAAAACCATTATTTGCGTCGTTTATTTCACGTAGCATATCAGTTCCCATCACCCCGGGGCAAACGGAATTCACGGTAATTTTATGTGGACCCAACTCAATTGCCATCGCGTTGGTCAACATTTCCAGTGATGCTTTCATAATGCAAACAGGAAGAGCGGCTGGGATTGCTCTTCGTCCACTCTACAATATCAAAAGGAATGACGCACATTTCATCCCAATTATAAAATGGGTTAGTTTTTAAAACTTACGATAGAAGAAACATTAACAATGGAGCCGCCCTTTCCACTTTCAATCATTTTCTTTGCAATGATCTGGCTGATATTCAGTACAGACCTGAGATTTGTTTGATAAATGCTAAAGATAAAATATTGGAAATTTAAATTTTACTCACACACTCAAACAAAGGAGCTTGTGCAACAGCTTACTTGTCAAGTGTGTCTTTCGTTGTTTCCATAAAACCAGACATTACAGTAATAGCGGCATTGTTGACTAAACAATCGACAGGCTCCAAGCCTTTCAAAGCTTTCTCCGTTTCCTCCCAATCAGATATATTTGCACAAATTGTTGCAACAGTGGGAAATTCTTCTTTCAGA
>JAHZNJ010003640.1:0-13343 GCA_027744475.1 Lepidocyrtus cf. sotoi NNG-2020
CGGTAATAACAACAGTCCATTAGACATGGACTAATAATGTAATGTAATGTGCATCATCCCATTAAACCATTTTTGTGAAGAGAGAGAGAGAGAGAGAGAGAGAGAAACTCAAAAACACGAATGAACTATCTTGTCTTTTCCATTCCATCCTAAAGCAATCGGCATTTGAATTCAACTTCGACTTCTCGGCTTCTTTTTCGGCACCTTTTTTACCCAATTCTTCTCCTCCTGATCCTCCCGTCCTTCAATCCACCACTTCAACGCACTGAAACTAAAAAGGATAACGCAACTTTGACTTTGAAACTGAAATAAAATGCGAAAGGATTGATAGTTTTGCCGGTACACGGCTATTAAATCTAAATAGGAAGATCAAGAAGAGATGATCATGATAATGATCAAAAGATTTGATGATGGTGATCATCATCATCATCATTACATGAATATTTACTAAATACCTTTTTACGCACAACTTTAAACAGTGGTCGTCCTCCTCATCCTCTTCTTCTTTCTTCAACTGCCCTTGCCGTTGATGCCGTTCCACCTCTCTCAAAGTCAAATGATAAGAAGAGAAGAGCTATTTACTTGCTCTTTGTTTTTAGGCGATGTTTTTTTTCTCTTAAGTAAAAATCAAAGCCGCCCGCAACAAGAAGAAAAGAACGCTGCTGCCATAATCATCATCATCATCATCATCACAGTCAGCGTCATTACAGTTTAGCCTAATATGCCTGTGCCGTCAATTGCTTTGTGTTGCTTTACATTGCTGACTTTAACTTTTTGAGTTTTTTTTCTTTTCCTCTTCTTTTTTTGAGGCGGCCGTTCTTCTTTTCAGTTACTTTTAAAGGAGCGAGAAAAACCAACCCTTTGAGTCATTATTACATAAAATCTGACAGATTTAAAATGTTTCGGTGAGCCTTTGTGCCCATCTTCTTCCTCTTATTCTTGACAATTTAGCAGGAGCGATGATGGTAACGATGATGATGATGCGGCGAGCGGCAGGCAAAGACAGAGGAACGAATGGTGTGGAGGAAGCAAACGCCAGCCAACCAACTCTTAAATGCAAATGCAGCTTACCTGATTCTAACAGATTCCTTTTATTCCAAGAAATAAAATTAATAATTTACAAAAAGGGGAGGAATTTTACATGTTTTTTTTCAAGTGTAAATTGCATAAAATCACAGAACTACTCAAATATTCAAGTTTTTCAAGGATGTTTGTGTATTTTAGGTTCATTTTTTCTTTGTTTTAGTTTGTTTTTGTTTTGTTCATCAAGATCAAGATATTATAATAAAAAGTAGTTAAAAATACTAAAAATATTGTAAAAACTGCGCTTTTGTCAAATTGTTTTGATAAAGATTCAAAGAAAACTACGTTTAAGTTTTAGTCGTAGTAGTTTTTTTGACATTTCGACAAGTTGTTTTATGTTATTTTTGTATTTTTATGTGCAGAGATGTGTACGTTTTGTTGAGTGAGTACACAAGAGAAAAAACGGAATGGAATATTAAAGCTTTTAAGTATTCTTTGATGAAAGTCATCATTAACATCATCAATCCATATTTACCTACTTTTTTCTGATTTTGCCGACAATTTTTACAAAAGAGAATAGAGACGAAGAGAAAGAATGATACTGATGAGAGGATGTAGTGGAGATCGATAGGATAGGATAATGGCAAAAATGATGCCGGCTTGCCGGCTCTTCTTCTAGCTCTCGGCTTTTTTTGTCAAAGTATAAAAACGAAGTGCCAATGCCAAACTAACAAAAAATCCTCCTAAAAGAAGTCATAAGAAATCCGAAAGAGTAAGAGAGAAAAAGAGAGAGAAGAATACACAATATGAGCAAACAAATGAATGTAATTCACTACATTACCTAAAGTTATGTAAGAAATTACATGAAAATACATAAAAAAAACAATAAAAACATAAAATACATTTTGCTTTTTTCTCCAAAATGCCGCCACCGACAGTCGCAGTCGCCAACAATATTTTTTAGCCGAAAGGTATAAAAACACGCGCAAATTTTAGCATCATCTTCAAAAAATTAACAAGCTCATGTTACTTTTACCCAGTAATGCTAATGCTGTGTCGAAAATTTTACCTTTTACTTGGATTTTTTTACATTTTCCAAGCAAGCCGGAAATCTCGTCCTCACGATTTTTGATTTTACACAATTCGGCAAACCATTATCATTTCCATTTGACAAAAAACGGAGAAGAAGAAGAGAAATCATCATAAAACATTTTCTGAAGTAGGATTTTTTTTTATTTTTTATTCTTCCTTTTCCTTCTCTTCTCACCTCGCTAATAATGGCATTTCCAGGGAAAGAATTATCTTCATTTTCTCTCTCAGTTGTGCAATACTAAATAATAATAGACACATGGATTTAGTATTAGTTTTCAAAAAGAAATCCTAAAATCCTTTCTTTATCTTCTCCAGCAAGACGTTACTTTAAAATTAACAATGAAAGAGAAGCGCTGCTGCCTAAAACGGCTTACAATGCGATGATGATGATGACGATGATGATAATAATGATGAGTTTAAAGCGCAACGCATCGCTTTATCATCATTCCTTTCATCTTACCTTACATTCACTCCACTACTACTCAATGATAATAATAATAATATTTTTCTCTGTCCAAATTAGTGAACTAAGCGATACATGTAAAAAATATATTCATTTTTTTGTTGTTCCTTTTTTTCTTGGTGGAAACGAAACGAAACGAAGGGCTTTGATTCTTTGATGTTGTGCCGCCGACATCCACATTGCCATCATCGCAATCGTCTTCTTCTTATTATTCGTCTCTACACGACTATTAGACACAATAGAATAAATATTACATGAAAAAAAGAACAGGAATGATGATGCAACAAACGATGCAACTTATAACTATGTTGCGTTATAATAATATGGACAAAGTATGTAATAGAAATAGTAAAGTAGAAGAGGAGTAAAAAATAGAGAAAAGTACTGTGCTTTGCACTGTCTGCCTTTCTCCTTTAGTATCTCTCTCTTTTACTATCTCGGAAGAGTACAGTTCTTTGAAAGATACCGACAGGTGGTCAAATTAGTGGTTTATATACCTACAACTGCTACTAATAATATTACGAATTGTTCATTGCATTTTGTTATTGAATTGGATACTAATGCAACGCATAAGGATCATCTTCCTTCTTGTACTCCGACGAATGATTTAATTTGAATTCAAGAAAATAGATACTTAAGTTTACGCATAGCTCTTTTAACGGAGGTCGTAATTACTTTTGAAAAGTTACAGAAAAATTATTATTGGTAAGTCAACTGAGGTGGATTGATCATCATTTAAATAACTTGGTTTGTATGTTCGTTGTATCTTCATAGTTTACGTTTATTAAAATTTAGCAAAACATTTTTTTGGCGTTATTTTGAAAATTCAAATTTTCATATTATAAACTCTTGGTAGTATTTAAAAATCAGAATGGTAACGAACTTAAATTTTAATTTTAAATAACTAATTGGTTTAATACCTATTCCATTCAGCTTTAATACTTTTTATATAAAGTTTCTCCGGTCGTTCGTGAAATGTAATTTATCAACATTTTATTATCCATTATTATATTATTGCTGTCCTCTCAGCAGCGTAGCGTAGCGTAGCCGCATCATACAACAACATCAACCGACTACTTTTTTCGAATGTTCTGTATATATACTGCTTTTGTCCTGAATGACTTTTATGTTATTTAGCACCGGAGAATTATTTAATGCACTCATCTGTGAGTAATCAACAGGGAATTGTGTTCTTCTCATCTCTTCTCCTCTTTCTTCTTCTTTTTTCTTCCTTCAAGTTAATGCCGACCATATACAGGCTATTTTTTATTCACTCACTGTGACTCACACACACATAACAACATTCTAAATATCACATTTTATTTCCATTTTCTCAGTCAGTGACTGACATTAGAGGGGAGCTGGATATGCTATGCTGGACGGACCTGAACCTGACTGACTAACTAAAAGAGCCATCCCGCTGGACTCATTGTTCGGTAATGTCCATTTCGCTTCTCTTTGAAGAAGATAAAAAAAAGAAGTAAGAAGAAACGAAATCTTCTTCGGTTCCTTCTTTTTTAAAGAGAAAGAGAGAGATAAAGATAAGCTCATCTCTCTCTCTCTTTTCTTTTTCTCCTCTCGCTTGGTAGAGAAGAGATTTTCAATGGAGCCGAGTCATCCATCCGTGCATCATCATCATCGTCATACAAGAAAAGAGAAGAAGAAGGATGGATGGATGGACAAAGGAGAAGAAAGTTGTAATGATAATAATAACGTGTAAGGGACCACCTGCTAAGCTTAACACCTGTACATTTCCCTTTTTACAAGGTGGATCTTTTTTTATCAAAAGAAAAAAACGAAACTCAAAAGATTTTTATTCCTTTGTATTTTACTCTGATTCTTATTTTGAATGGCTGTTCCTGCTTCGCTCGCTGTTTCTTTTTCATTCTCTCTACGCATTTTAAACACATTTTAAAATGTTGGAGTTGAATTGAAATTTTAAAGAGAGAAGTTGGAAGGAAGAGGGAAGTGGAGAAGAAGAAGCTTTTGTAACTATTCTTTGTATTCTTTTGAGTCAGTGACCGTGCTCACTTCTCTCTCTCTGATTTTTTAGAGGAGACTTATGGAGGGTTCCTCTGCTTCCTTTGGAGTAGAAGTGAAGTTGAATAGATTGAAAAGAATAAGTCCACATGAATAAAAATCCAGCAGAGGAATACGAAAATCCTTTGAATCCTTTTCCTCTTTTAACTGTGAGCTGAAACTGTTTAAAGTTTAGTCGGTTTAGATCGGATCATGATCACAAGAAAAAGAAAAATTTTTTTAAAAGGAAGGTTTTTCTTCTTTCGTTATAAAATTCTATTCTTCTTTTTAAAGTTTTAAAATGTATTTTTTGCATTACCATTTAACATTGTACACATTCACATTTACATTGGAGATCGGAGATCTTCTTCCTTTTCTTGTCCAACATTGTTGAATTGAACTGTGCTGTGTTCCTCCCATTATTCTTTAAACCGCAGCTACAACAAATCACACTGACTTGGCTTGAAAAAGTACAAAGAAAGGGACGGAGAGAAGAATAGAAGAAAAGAGGAGGACTCTGATTTTGACGATGAGTGAGAATCAGAATAATAATCACAGGAAATGGCTTATGCGTTGCTGGCTCGTTGCTTGTTGGTTATTTGTTGACCTTTGTTATTAGCACGTCAAGTCACTCTCGCCATTGACTTTGACTTTACCAAACTTCTTTTACAGGATGAATCTTTTACGGATAGGTTTTAGATTTATTAGAATAATAACGAATCCCGGAAGTCTTTGTGTACTTTACTTACTAGCTGAAGCTAAGTAAGCTAATTCTTTTTCTTTATAATAAAATTAAACAAATCTTGATGAAAAAACGAACAATTGTGTTTTCTTATGTTACCTTTTAATCTTTTAAATCTTTTAATACTACTTTTCTTGACAAACATTAGAAAAAAGAAGAGGTAATTGCACAGGTGGCACGGCAAGGGCAAGCTTTTCAATTTAAGTTAATCGTAAAATCAAATTAAAAGTTATACCTTGCTCCTTTGTCAACTTCCTTTCCCTCCATAACAAAAAAATGAGCAACGTTTTGAAATAAAAAGTCAGACAATATCTCACCGGACATTGCTTAACATTAAACACGCTTGTAATGTCTCTGACTTATCTTTTTTTTTAACACGACTTGGATAATGTCAGTGAAAAATTGAATGCAGGAATCCGCCCAAAAAATAAGAATCTCTACTATACAATAAATGGCTTCCTTTACTTTTACAGGCTTGTTTGCTATTGTCACTTGTTTTGTCATCATCGGTGTATCATTCGAACCAAAGGCTATGTATAAAAGAAGGGAAGACGTTTAGAAAAAATAAACATGAAATTTGAAAAATAAAATTTTGTATGAAACATTGGGATTCGACGATAATGTACTAGGCGCAGACTTCAACGATAGTTAATAATTAAAAATTAATATTATATATGCAATTATTTAAAGATCGTAAGTGAGTGCCTGTATCGTGAAAGACCAACATTATTGTGTGAATATCATATAAGTTATGCGTACTGCAATAGCTCGTGCTTCAAATCGTCCAGTTGATAAGACTTCAAAAAGGCACTCCGTCATCCTCCTACTTTCCTACTCCTTCTATTCTGTATACAAAATGGTACCTACAAGCTTCCATCTATTACATCTTTAGATAACATCAATTCTCATTTGGAACTGGTGCCCGATCCCTCTACCTTATCCTCACAACCACCGCACTCTGCTGCAATACATCTAATAACATCCTTTCATTGTAAAACTTTTTACCATTATGCTACTCTTTACCAGCTTCCAGTTGAAAGCTATTGCATTGTTGTGTCGCACCCAAAGACTAAAATAATATATTGTCTTGTCTAAACTAAACCCCTTTTCCCTTTCCTCCCAATTTCCTTAACTTATACAGTAATAGCAATAATCAAGAATAATATTTAAAAAGCGGAGATGCAATCAGCATCCGCAGCAGCAGCACCAGCTCCTTTTTTATTTTAAAATTTTAACATTTAACCGTTTAAAAAAATAAGATTCTTCTTAAAAGATAATATTGTATGTTGCAAGATGCAATGAAGAACGGAAAGGGTGAAGCTTGATTTTTTTCCTTCTATTGTTTAAAGACAAGTATTAAACAAAGCGGACCTATTGCCTTCCATCATTATCATCACGTATTTCACTTCACGCTTGCTTCTATAGCCTCTTTCAAAAGATCTTCTTGTACGGTAAGCGGAGATTGAAGATTGTTTAGATCAAAAAGATATTTTTGCCGTAAGCTTGAACCTGAAGAAGAGACCCTCCCTGGAAACTTTTTAAAAGGGAGCAGGAGCAACTGAGCAATTGTTTTTTGTTTCTTGCTCAACCTATTTTTTTAAGAAAAGAAAGTCGTGATTGTAAACTTTTATATTCTGTATTCTAAAATATCTACTGTTTTCTTTTCTCAATATTTTTTGATCGCATCTGATGATAACCTCTTAAGAAAAGCGTCGTATGCAAAGTAATAAAAAATCGAAACAAGCTTTGAAGCTTTTTCTCCTTTGGCTTAAATAAGAAGCAGAAAAAACTATCTCATCATCTTCTTATTCTTCAGCCCTTTACTTTGCATTTTCATGCATAATTAAAATCAGATATTGTATAAAAAATCTCGAGCCTATTTTTATTTTTGGACTTTACAAAACAAAGCCTTTTTATACACGAAGCAGCTTTATAAACTTTCCAGATAAAAATCATCATCAAAACAGAACTCAGAAGCTACGAAATTTACTGCGACAAAGGAAATATTTAAAAACAACGTGAAAAACTAAAATACGTGCAGAGTCCTAAAGTAAAGGAGGGAAACGACTAAACGACCACCTTATTTGATTCCCCGATTGAAAATAGTGATAAAAGAGTCATGTCTCATGTAAATGTAATAAACTGTTGTAATAATAATAAAAGTAAATTCAACAAGAAATGTTACAGGATGATGATGGTGGTAGTGGTGGTATTAAGCTTGAAGTTGAAGCTAAAACAGGAACTGTCTGTCTACAAAGAATAACTGTGTTTGAGGAAGAACAAGAAGGAGAAGGAGAAAGAAGAAGAAGGGTTAAAATAAAAATATGTTTAAGCTTAAGGTGGATTCAATGTTTACTGTTTACGGGTTTTACTTACACAAAGTACAAGCAAGCACCAGAGCCACCATCGATGTTGTTGTTGTTATTGTCGGTCCGAGACTTGATACGTCTACGTCGTCGCTTTTCTTTCATCCTCTCAAAGGAAAATATTATTGTAAATATAAAAGCTATAAAATCTTTATAATATTATGCTTAAGTTATTATCATAATAATAATTCCAACAATGAAGAAGAAAGAAGGAGAAGAAGAAAACATATTATCGTGGCTCTCATCGTTATTATTATCATTATCTATACTAAACTTTTCAAGTTTATTGCCAAATGGCCAAGTTTAACAGTTTAAAATGTAAATGTATGTTCGTCCTTTGGATATGGTAGGCTTTTAGAAATATTTTTGGTAAGAAGAAGCAAGAAAGTATAAAAATAAAAATATTTTAGGATGAGATGGTCAAAGACAGCAACTTCTGTTTTTCTGGATGCGCCGATGATGGTAGAAAAGAAGAATCGTTGTTGTTGAAATAAAATGTTCAGCAGCAACTTCAGTAGAGAGAGGGAAAGAGTCATTTTATTTATAATCATCATCAAAAACATAATATCGCTTTGGTATGCATTATTATTAGTAAATGACTGTTATTTATGGGCTGTGCATTTCATTAACTTGAAATAAGCAGAAGGAGATTCGTAAAGTTTAAATTTCAAGAATTCTTTTTCGGGTTCTTCTGGTTTTGCTTTATCTCCTTCTGTTCGTCTGAAAGTTATGCGGTTGTTGTTTTGTCTGTGTGATGCTGTTGAGTAGCGAACAAGATGGAGTAGGAAGAAAGAACGAAGGAATATTAAAGTGGAAAAAGTAAAAGCCATGATGCTATGCTGCTGTTAAAGAAGCAAGCTGGTGGGTGACCAATAAATAATGTTCAACAGTCAACTAAAATGGTGTTGGAGAAATACCGAAAAAGCTTTTCTTTTTGATCGCTGTTTGATACGACTTTAGAAATGTACAAGCTCTCCGTGCTGTTGCTGGAAAATTATTTTTAAATAAAATAGGCATTTCGGCATTGGCACTGGTAGTGGCATTTAATACTGAATTGTAATGCAAAGAGCGTCAATTAATTGCATATTACTCAAAGGGCTCATGTATGGAATCGACTATTCGTTCCTATTCCTATTGTCAGTATCCAGCGTAATTAATACTTACGTGATCCAAAATTAAAAGGAAGACCAAAGTATAGATTCCTATGGGAATGTCACAAGCATAAAAATAAGAGATTACGAATGATTTTAGAAAAGGCGTTTGAACGAGAGCGAAGCAGTTTGACAATTTACGAGTATGTGCGTGGTTGGACTAGGTCGTATTTATTTGTAATTTATAAAATACCGAAAAATCGTAGGATCCCTCTCCCTCTCGACCAATTATTATATAAAATTTATTGATTTAAAATAAGGATCTTTTTATGTAATATTCAATGACATAATGAGATATAAACAATCGAACAACAATTTTATGTAAAAAAGGGAAACGATGAGTAATAGAAGTAAGCCAAGGATCCTGAATGTCAATCGTGACGACCAACAACGGGGACAAAAAACTGAATACTCCATAAAACCTGAGAGATCATACAATAAGAGTTTGAGTCCATTCCCGATATTAAAGTTGCCTCCTGAGGTATTCGATGAGTAGAATAATTAACGCTTTAAAACACTTTTCCCAATTTTACCAAAACTACCCCCAATTTGTAATTAAGCATATTAAAATACAATTGACTTAACATTAGATTCGCGCAAAAGTTTGGATCACGCTTGGCTTCGGTTATACAAAAACTTTGAGACTGGTCTGCCCCCAAATCAAATCGGATATCGACACAATAGCAGGGATAAGCGCAGCGTTAGACTCTACCTACGAAGACTTCCCTTTCTTCAGCTCCGTTGCCTTGAGGAAAGTAGCCGTCCACGAGATGATAGTCCCACCCTTCGTCGACTTCCTGAAGTATCCATTGTCCCTACACGAGCTGGAAATCCGGGGGGAGATCTCCATCCAAAATTTCAATTATATTATAAAGTCCTGCCCAAACTTGGCGAAGATTCTGCTATTCTTCAACAAATTCGTGATAGACCACAACATCCAGTTCTTCCCGTTACCGAAGGAAGTCCTACAGCATAAAAACAAGCCACTTCATAAACTATCCAATATTAAGCTGGTCGCTACAACGAAGAAGGTGGAAGAGCTTCAGTACGTTTACAAAACTGTATTGCCTTTGCTTACCGATGCTCTCCCGGTGGAAACGAAGATCGAATCTCTGCAAATCCTGATATCCCATAAGGGTAACCACGTCCTCCTCACGGAAATAATGCTGTATAGTTTGCTGTTCCTTCGAAAACATGCGGAGAGCTTTCGTTACTTAAATTTAATGTATAGAACACATGATCCACATGCTGCACCTTCCGAAAAATCCGCTACAGAAAACTCCTCCAGCAGTGGAGGAAGTAACAGCGACAGCAGTGGAGGAGTTAGAAAGGACAGCTCTTTCCCAGGAATGCCGAATACTAAATCACCTCGTCCAACTTCACCTCCTCCTCCAATTATTCAACTCCCCCACCATCACAAAGACGTTCATGCAGACATCGAGCCAAAAACGGATGTAGACACTGACGCACCCGAAGACCTCCCGGAAGAAGGTACGGAGGCTTTAACGGCGGAAGCTGAGAGCAGCGAAGAAGAATGGGAAGAGACGAATGATACGATTCAAGAATTATCGAGAGTTTTGAAAGATTCCCCGGAAACTTCGTGGCCGAAGGCACGCTATCTTCACTACTTGATTTTATCAGTACCCCAGAAAATTATGGAATACATTGTAAACTTCCTTGAGCCGAAGACTACCAGAATAGAATCTCTGAATTTAGAAGCTTTAGCCCACCACCACCACCACATAAATAACTGGGAACTTTACTCCAAGTATTTAAGTAGAATTGATTCACGGAACTTGAAAAGCGCTTCATTTCACCACGTTAAACACGAAAACTCCAAAGGACTTTGTATGCCTGTGGATATGAAGATATTCCGGAAATGTAAGAAGCTCAAGAAGTTGATCATACTTTGCGAAAAGAGAGAAGATTTCTCGATCCTGAGTAAAGCCAAGAATATCTCCAAATTGCCGAAATCCCTCCGCGAAATCCACTTTGAGAGACTCCTCCTCACCCCCTCCCAAGTCTTCAATATTTGCTTCTGCTTCTCAAGATTGGATCTCCTTGTGCTGTCCTACTGGAGCAGAACCAACTGTCATTTCTGTTTCTCAATAGGGATAATTAAGTGGCTACTCTGTTTGGATGCGACGGATATTCTAAGGATGGAGTTGGTTGATACAAAGATCCGTTTCCGGAACCATAGGGGAGCGGTTCGGAGTCTTCAGAAGATGCTGGCTATTAAGACAGTCTACCAGGATTTTGATGAGACGAGACTGACCATCGATATACAAGAGAGGAAGACTGATGAGAGGGACTACGCACCGAGAATATCCATAATTAAGGTGACTCGGCCTAAAGGAAAGGTAGCCACTAATCCAAGACTCTCCCGTGACAAGAAGGGAGCTACGAGGAGCTCAATTATAAATTTAAATAGTTTGCAAAGCAATTCTTCAAAAGTTTCTTTGTATTAGAAGAAGAATAAATACAAAATCATTTTGATTTTACTTTACCCAATCATCACCAAATGCTTAATGTTTTCCTTCATTTTTATGATTATGTAATTTCATTTCAAAATTTTCCACTTCCAAAATACTTGTAAGACAATATTATAAGCAAGTTTGACGAAATCGACAAAAAAACATTCATAAAATCTTCGTGGTTGGTCTTTCTCTATCTGATGTTTTCGATTAGCTCCTAATTCATTTCATAATATCCATTTTTCTTCATCATTTCTTATTTTCTTATGAACTGAACTTCCCTTCTTCTCTTTTTCCTTTACCCATTTATTTTGTCCATCGCATCGTGTAGTCCTATCTTCCCCGGCGATCCAGTTTTACTTCAGTTAAATTATTATGATGATGGTACAATAAGATTCTGCTGATATGAGATACTGATATGATACGATACGGTCTACAAAGTTGTCGCGGTCTCCTTCTCCTTCACACACAAAATGAGTTTGACTTTTTCTCTTTGAATTTGAACGAAAAAGCTAAAGCTGTTCTAGTGACTTGCCTTGTGCTTCGTCGTCGTCGTCCCTTGCTCTGTTCTTCTTCCGATTTTGATAAGAGAAGAAGGAAAGAAAGAAAAAGGCAAAAGTAATTTTCTAAACATGAACAACAACAAAATGTCTCCTGTCAAGTGGTTTTGCTACGCTATTGAGATCAAATCTAAAAATTTTAGGCACGAAAAGAAGAAAAAGAGCTAGAATGTGGTCTGATCGTCTGATGCTGCTGCTCTTCTTGATCATTTTTTCAATACGCGGAGATCTTTTTTTCCTTTTCTGTGTCTGGTTTTAAGTTTAAAAGTAAGTTTTTTGATAGTTGATAGGAGGTACACTTTTGGTCAAGATAGGTGGTAAACAGGCTTCTTCTGTTCTACTACTCGGTTCACAGATTTCTTTATGTTCGTAATTGTAAATGGATGGGTAATGGAAAATTCATCATAATTGACGAAGGAGATGAAGAAGAAGCAGAAGTCGGTACGGTTTAGACCGTATAATGTTCTCCATTTCATTCGCTCCCTTTTCTTTCTTTCTTTTTGTCAGTTTTTACTTTACATAGGATTTGGAACAAGGAAAAATCAAAAACACTTTTCATCTCGTCCAGTCGAGTCATCTAATTTTATTTCATCCTTCCTTATTACTGCTCAAGTCACACACACACACACTTAAACAAAACATTACACATATACATTTGTGGATAGTGACTGATTTCTTCAATTGTTTGGATTGTTCTTTTATGTCATCATCTATGGTGGTCTCTTCTCTTTTTCTTACCTCATAACACTCCGGGTGTCATTTTCTCTTTGGATTTTTGTCTCAAAGAGAGAATGAAAGAAAGAGAGACTCAAAGGCTGTTGTTGTTGGTTTGCAATGCAATGTATGCAAGTATAAGAAATTTGTTCATTCTCATTTTAAATTGGATTGAATTCTGTCATTCAAAAACATTATCATGTCGCTCTGTTTTAGTTGTAATTGAGAATGTGTAAGAAAAATGAGCTGAAGAAACTTCCATTTCAAAATTCGAAGAATTTTTGCGAAAAGCAAAAGAATGCTGACTGAGATTTAATTCTGTATGTATTTCAAAGTATTTCAAAATTGCGACATTTCAAGTATGTTATAATATTAAATTAATAGCTTATATAACGCATTAAGAAGATTTTAAATAACTGGCTGTGTTCGTTAATAATTATGCAAAATATTTTGTAACATGTTGTTCAATCACATTTTCCTCTTTCACTCTGATCTGAAAAGGTCATTTTGTTCTATTTTAAGTATATGAAAAGTCAACCTCATTACATATTTTGGGCTCATCTTATCACGTAATTCATCTTTCTCTGTGGTCATTTTCAACAGTTCCTTGTTCTACTTCCAGCCAGTCTATCTAATGTAACTAGGTAAGGTAAGGTAAGGTAAGGTTTTATTGACCATATTGCCATCATACACGGTCATTCAATTATGATTTACAGTATTTTTAAGTTATTGTATTAAA
>JAHZNJ010003641.1:0-10139 GCA_027744475.1 Lepidocyrtus cf. sotoi NNG-2020
TTCAAATGTGAATATGGTAACTGTACTAAAATGATCATTTTTACAGAGAAGAGATAAATTTCGACAGTGCAGTAGTGTAATAATTATGCTTATTTAACCACTTTTTTTGCAGAATGTGGTAAAGCAATGCCAAATACTAAAACTGCGGTTGTGAAAGGGCAGTTGAGAAGCCTCACCACTTGGTCTTGGCATGCTCTAGTCTACGTCAAATTAAACTGGGCAAAAGTTCTTGAAGCCATTCAATATCGGAGAGCTGTTATTGCAACGTCAGCAGCATCAGCATCTGAGAAATATGACGGCAATGATGAATTTTACCCTCCTACTGAAGATGGAGGAGAAATATCGACTGAGAAAAATTATGTACTGGACCCCATCAAACTAGCAGAAATCTTTGATAATGATGATCTCTCCAAAGAAGAAATATTTGATCCTCGCTACCGCTACATTTACATTTGTGGAGGAACTTTAATCAGTGACAGAATGATACTTACAGCTGGACACTGCCTGACAGATTTAAAGGGGTTCACAAGGGCGGCGAAAGATTTCATGGTTGTTTTAGGAGCAACTAGTAACAACTTTGATGATAATGTGGATGATCCAAAAACCCAAATTATTCCAGTAATGAGTTAAATAATAATCAAGGGGTTTCTTCTTACAATTTAAATGAACAAAAAATAATGCTATAAATTAAACTTTAATACAGGTTAGACATTTATACGTTTCGGATGAGTTTAATTACGATGAGTACCGGGCTGACATTGGAATTATTGAGCTGCTCTATTCGCCAATTCTGAATAGTGCAGTTTTACCTGCGTGCTTACCAGAAGACAGGAAAGATGCTCAAAACTTTATTTCCAGTAGGAAACAAGGAGAAGTGAGATAATATAGTTACATAAATATTTAATTGTTAGTTTTGCTGCATTATTTAGTAAATTTCTTTTTCAGGTTATCGGATCGATGATAAATATTTTTAGACCAGGAGTCTCAAATGAACTGAAATCCAAAAGGTTGCAAGTGTTACCAAATTCTGACTGTGTGAAAAGTGTTGGGAGGATCCCAGGGGATGTAGAATTTTGTGCAGGAAGCTCAGGTCAGTTTAAATTCTCAAAGCAAACGATATTCAAGATCAGTTCTTTAACGTATTTTGTTAAAGCAATATTAAATTTTAAAAATAGCAATTGAAATTCTAATTTTACAACTCCTTAGCGGTCAATATATGCTCGGGTGACAGTGGAGGTGGGCTAGTTTCCACACCAAACTTTGGATTACGTAGAAGATATACTATTCAGGTATTTTATCAGTTAACAAATTGGTTTTATTTTACATTCGTGTAGAAAATGATATTTACTTAAAAATTCTTGCAGGGAATCATAAGCTATGCAAGGACCAGAAGGGTCTGCGAAAACTATGCAGTATTTACAACAGTTTATAAACATTTGAATTGGATAAAAAGTATCGTTTTCCCAAATATAACTGTAACTGTACCGTTCATACCAATTCCATTTTAAATATTCTACCGTATTTTATATATCTCTATGCCTGTTACATAATAATCTGAATATTATTTTATCTGATTTAAGATTCAGTAAAAGTAACTTACAAAAAATAGTATGGAACAAGAGAACATGATATACCTACTTATAAATTATTTGCCTAACCTTCTACCTACGTTTACGTTATACTTCCACAAAAGTCGGATTTAATTTTACTTACTTACCCACAATCTATACCTGATAACACCACAATTTATAGTAAATCATCAATTTTACCGATCATTTCATATACATTTATATACGTACGTGTTTATATCAGTAAATAATAAAAGCGTACAGTATAATATTATTTTATATATTAAGCATAATGTACATAAATACTTTTTTCAGAAATAACTATACATGAACCAACGGTAAATTAGCTAAATGTTGAGTAATCGTTAATAAAATTAACAATTAAAAATGGAGTAAGTAATTTTAGTATACATCATTTATATCTGAATACATCCCAGTAATAGCAAAACACAATTTTACTTCCTCTACCTTAAATATTGAATTAGAATTTCCGGCAACTATTTTGTAATTGTATATTCAGTAAAATCTGCGGATTCGTATTATTTCTAAGGATTTATTTATGACTTGTATAGGCATATATGATGTTCACTAATTTAATACCGGAATACTCAAATGAACTATTGTGTCAATCATAAAAGACTCTTAACAGGAATTTGAGTAAGGATGACATAATGATTGGCTTGTGATGAAATAGTAATACTATAATAAATATAATTTTACGTAGCGTAGTATTTACTTAGGAATACCAAATGGCATCATAATAACATATTATCATTTACAGTTTATATATTTCCTTCTGTCAAAATAACGTACATACCTCCATCAAATCGCATCGACATCATTTATACCTTACAATAATATTTCTTCAAAAAAGAGTTATATTTGTTCGTAATCACTTCTGTCATACGAAACTGCAGAGACACCCCATTATAATTATGGAATTACTATACTTATACAATATATACCTATAATGCATATAGTTAAAAACCTTGCGTAAATATTTGAAAAACTGTACAAGAAGAAGTAATTAAGAATTTATAACTCTTTATTTAACTAAAGGAACAAATACCTGCTCTTTTTTTCAATCGAAGACAAAACCGAACGCAGCGCACCACTCCACAATCACAGGTAGAACTAGATCCAAACAGCAAAGCTTCCTTTTCCCGTATGAAAGTTATATAGAGAAGTGCATAATTAGAGTAATGACTTATATGTTTAATCCAAAATAAATCGGTATTTGACGAATATTAGTTAAATATATTTACAAACAATTTGTAGATGTAAGATTAACTAATACTAGGTAACTCAAAGTTAAACCCTAATTACAATTATAAATAGGCATATGTACAGTAATGTATCGGAGCAGTTTCCAAAATCTTTTTAAGGAAATTGTCTTTACATCAGCTTCAGATGAGTATTCAACTAAACCTTAAAGATAACATATTATGTGTCCACACATTGCATTGCTACTTTACGAGAACGGCCAAGACCCCGACCGATTGCGGGATCTACTGAAACTGAAATTTAAAGGTAGAAGAAAAATAGATTTATTTGACAAGCAAAACTGAACAAGCTACAAAATTTAAATGTTTTCTCGTAAAGATTCTTAAAAATATTTGTAAATATCAATGAGAGCCAGCATTAATCGAATCAACATAGCATCATCCCTACCTCACAATGGAAGTTTCTCTATGAATATTACTAAAAGTAAATCTGGTCCTGCTATTTATCCCCGCCTGATAAGTGATGTCTGTCATCAGCAAAGATGTCACATAGAGATGGTAGCCTTGCCACAAATAATTCATGAAGAAAAGAAGAAATAGTGAGCCGATTATCTTCCTGGGTCGTTCCGGCAAGAACCAGCCATAGAAAAACATCCATATATGAAGTGCCGTAAAGATCAGAAGCATGGTCAGTTGGTAAATGAACCAGTACCTGAGCCTTGAGTAATGTTCCTGGAAATTGACAATAAAATCATTTCGATTTAAAATAAATATTTGAATGGGGTCTGGTACGAAACGTGAAAAAATTTTGGTCAATCGCAAATTCTGATTTCGTACCTGCTTTGCTGCTTTAAAGAGAAGGATAGAAAACCCCAAGGATAAGAGAAAGAGCAACATTATGAAAATTAACATTCCCCTTTGCAGCCACACTATAAAATTTAAAATGCATTACAATTACAATTACAATCCACATAAAAAATGGAAAACGTTTTAAAATTGTTTCATTAATTTGCGTACAAGGAAAATTTAGATATAGTATCATGTCTTCATTATGGGAGTACTCTTCCAGCAATTCCTCTTTATCACTCATTCGCAATAGAATGTAAAGGTAGACAAATATCCCAATCCCTAACATATTCTTGAACTGTTAAAAGAAACATTTTAATCAATGGCAAGATCATAAAATAAATTCTGACTTTAAAAAATATCGTTTTGAAAAAGAGTTTGTTCCACGTACTATGTCCAGGCCTGCAAAAAACCTAACCAGACTCACAGGTGATAACCCACAAGTAAATCTGGGTAGATCGGGGGGTCGCTGACTCCAGGGTAATCCAGTGCTGGTGTCTGGAGCCAAATACGGGCCCCTTTCACCACCCGCACCACGGAATTTGTACATCACAAAGTTAATTCCTCTGTACACTTTTCAAACTTGCTTTAGACTTGGCTCCTATGCTGGGTTCCCTTTTTAATGAAGCAATCTTAATTAAGTTAAGATTTTTATAGTCTTATTCATCTACTACTTTTGTATCCGAATACGTCCCATTCACTGTACAATAGCACAAAATCAATTACATAACACGAAAAAATTCGGTGTTAGTATCGCTTACACTACAAACTGGAGAAACGTTTTTACTGTGTCATTTGAAAATGACTTTTCTTCATCGACTATGTAATCATTACATAAACTATTATGACACTATCCAAGGTTCCAGTTTATTTATTGTGCATACACTAATTTAACACGTATCATCACAAACACGGTTTTTATGTAATATTTTCCAGCTGCAAATAGATAACCATGTTAAAAATTACTACACAACAATTGCTCTCCTCCTCGTTTGTCGTTTCCAACCGAGAAAGTAAAGTTCTTTAGAGATTATTTACATTACAAAATATACTTTCAACAATAAAAAAAACTCTTTCAATGTCAACACATTTGTATTAATAGCACTTATAAAATGTGTTTGCTTTTCTTGATAATTTTTTCCTTCAATAAAAACACACACTTTAGTATTTCCTCCCGATTTTGGCAAAATGGATTTGAAGTTGTAGTTTGCTTATATTTTACATTTATTATTGCAAATAGAAATGATTTTTTTATTATTATTATGTTTTTTTATTCCAGTTTCATTTCTCATGAAGATAAAATGGTCAGTAGTAGAAATAGTAAAAGAAGCGTACATAAAACGGTTCATGGCAATTGGCAATTCTTCTGGAAGGAGAAGGTGACTAGTTATTGACGCAATAAAATTTTCAATCATCAACATCAACATCATCGTCGTTATCTCCCATTACTTTGCCATAAATATCACTCGCTCACAAAAACACAACTACCTTGCCTTGCCACCTTTATTTCCAGAAGAAGAAGAAAGCTAATATCGTATCGTAGCGTTGTACCACCGTTCTATTCTATCTGTAATATTGAAAAACCAAATACCGGACAGCGTTTTGCCACACAGTAGTGATGGTGGCATTAATGCTTTCCCTTCTTCCTTTTTTTGGAACAGTTTTTTGATGGATTGTAGGTGATAAATACTCTTTCTCCCTTCTCACAATAAAAAAACTCACTACTGCTGGAGATGGAGGAATGTAACCGTGCAAAGTGTACGTAGCGTGTTTTGTTGTTCTTTGTTGTTATCAGTTCCTCTTCACTAGAATCCAGTCGATCGGTCTCTTTTTTACTTATACATATTATAAGCCTTTTTAAATATATAATTTATGCATTAAGCTAATCAATTCTTCAGCTACACAATTATTATAGCAAGTTAATAATAAATGTTGGAGTGAGTGGCACTTCGTTGTTGCTTGTCATCATTGAATATGGTAGTTGACTGTCAGAGAGACGGAAAGAGAGTAAGAGCAACCTCACTTATTGCTAGGTTCCTCCCTATTTTCCAGTATAATTTTTTACCTTTTACTGGCTTTTTTGCTTGGTTAGAATCCGGTATACGTAGTCGTTTTCTCGCTGTTGTGGAATTCGGGAAGTGAAATTTGGTGACTTTATCTGATGAATTTTCTCCTTGTTAAGAGTTACGACAAACATATTACGTGAATTACGACGAGCATCATTATTATGTGAATGTTAAACTGTCGAATTATTGTTATTATTATTGTTATTGCCGTATTTATAAAGTTATTAATAAAGGGAAAAAACTAAATACACTGCGCACTGTTATGGAGAACCTTTTTTAAAAGGGATTACCTATGTCTGCTTATGGTGGAGGTATTGCATTGGAAGCAAAAGCAACTACACAACAGCTTCACATAATAGGTACCCACGTATGTATGTTTTATTTAGTCTTTCATGGGAATGACGTTGACGACACAGCTCAAGCTCTATCCCGGAAGAAACGTAAAACGATCTCAAGGCTTCATTAAGTATGTAGGATTATGGTAAACAGTAAAAGCTGCTGCTGAGAAAAAGGTGGACAAACAAATTATGTATTGGTATTGGCAATTATGTAACTTTCCTCTTCAAGCAAACTGTACTAAAAAAAACTTTTTACTTAAACAACAAAAAAGATTCTTCGATCACTATACTTTCTTTTTCCTCGAGTCAAGCTCTAACTCAGTACCACAATAACGAAATAGTACTACACTGAATGCTTCACTTTAGTTAATTGGAATTTTGGAGATTTCCTCAGGAATCCCATGCAAGAGTGTAGAGCCTCGTGATGTGATGTCCCACTTTGTTTCTTGATTCATCCAGAAAGAAGAAAAGAAATTTATTGGATTGGAATGAGCTGCTTCACATTACCATTTAAAATGTGGACGCTGACGACAGCAGAAGCAGAAGGAAAATGCTTTCCTTTTGCTCTATCGTAGTATTTTCTTCAGTCTTCTTTTCTTTAAAGAAAGAAAGCCGCTTGGCGACGGCGATGCGATGATGACGAGTTACTCAAAGTTTAGGTGCCTAACATTCAATTCAATACGTGATACTTCTGATGAAAAAGGAGCAATGCAATATTATGCCATGCGAAAGCAATATACGTGATCGAGAGCAAGATAATAATGTACCCTCCTTTATATTCACTCCAACACTTTTGTTGAGTCACTCGTGAGTTGACCAGGCAGGCAGAGAACCTTAGCATTACACTCACTTTTTAGCTTTTAATCCATTTTGCTTTCTCACTGACTGCACACACATTGCACTACTGCTGGTGTGGTTTGGTGTCCTCTCTTTTCCTCTTTACTTTTGTCTTTGTCTTCTTAAAAAAATTTCGACAAAAGTGGTAGCGCTGCTGATGCTGCTGCTGCTCTTGTTGGATGAAAATTCAGAATAAAATAGATAAATGTAGAGTGGAAGCGAAAACGAAAAGTAGGAGAAGGGGAAAGAGACAGAAAGACCCACCCTAATTTGCTTTCACAGTTGATGTTGTTAGTGGATGGAAGGAGGATAATAATAATAATAACTGTATAACAGATGAGGCGCGCGCGTGTGTGAGCCTTTGTCAGTGGCGTGTTGTAATATAAAAGTAGTTGACAAAAAACGGACATTTATTATCTCGTCCCAGAGTAGAAGCAGTAGCAGTAGTGGCAGCAAGCAACTCCTCCACAAAAGTTCTACTTACTTTCACCTTACCTCTTACCTTTTCCTTCGTTTTGTTCGTTGTTTATGGGCTACTACAGCTACGGGAGTTGACTTTTTGCCTCACCCCATCCATGTCATTGCGTTGTTTGCACGGAGTCACATAAACAACTTTGCAATCAGTCTCAAAATAATATCCTCGTTTTTTTTCTAGGTAGATAGTTTTTCTCCCATATTCGAAGGCATTTATGGGTGATTAAATTTTCATAATAACTTGCTCATGACTTTGAGAGATTCCAACGAACGAACGGGGAAAATTCGTATGCGATTATTATTGCATGTATGAAGTATGATAGAGCATCAAATCATTAAAGGCTACAACTACCGCTGTGCTAGGTTGGTATATTTCCGTCAATTCTCTTGCATAAAACACAGCGTTCGTTTTCGTTGTCCGTGTCGGACTAACACATACGGAAGCTCCTCTATATAACTATATTTAATTCCAGCTTCTTATTCAATTCAGTAAAGCGCTTAATATATTTAAAACTTTTTAATGAGAAGGTGACCGCTTAAAAAGCTTTGCAAACTAGCAACGCCACTACACCAGCAGCGCTAAGTTTACTGATCGATCACAGGTAAACACTATTACCATTCCATTCCATTGCTTGCCTACCTTCTCTAAAAGTGCTACTGCTTCTGCTGTCGCTGATTAATTATTTGCTACACAGAGAAAGATATTGATTTTCGAAAGGAATATTTTATGAATTTGAGTGGAGGTGACAGTAGTGGATGTATGTATCTCTCTATTGAAGTGATATTAAAGCAAAATTGTCTGCTGATGATGATGGTGGTGGTGGTGATGACACTCCATAATATTTCCTCGCCTCGCCATGCCAGTATAATATAAATTTCCAGCTATTCCAGAGAGACATCAATTATCCATTGGTGAAACGCTTATAGTATGCTCCCTTAGCTCAAATGCTTTTAATATTCTTGCAAAATTATTTGAAAGCTGCTATTTCAGCTGCCATTGTTTTCATCTCATCATCATCATTTGACGTTAAAGGTTATTCTGTAAAAAGTAATGCTGTGCTGCTCTGTTTATGGCTTACGATACGATTACGATTAGCAGAATGAACACGCAAAGAAACCTTCCGGAACTAACTACTGGAAAGCAAGAGCTCTTCTATTGTTTTCTTTTTTCCATTTTCAGACTTGGCTTCTCTTTTGCTTCCTTACAATAATAAAGCATTTTGTATTACAGACAGCCAATTTTTTGTAATGACCAGTGAATTGCAATTTTTTAGATGACAGAAGAATTATATTAGCTGAGATAAAAGTAATGGTCGGACAATAGCTGGAATAATTATTTTTTGACATATTCCAGTCCTGAACTTGTATAAATTAAAAAAAATTCATGTTACATGCTACTTTTCTTGAGTAGAAAGAAAAAAGGAGACCCATTCATCAGAAAGCACAGCATTTAAACATGAGTACGTACTATTTAGAGCACGAAAAGAAAAAGAAAACCACACAATTTGTGAGAGGAACAAAAGTGGTTGTCGCTAAGTTGATGTAGAAAAGAATGCTAATGGAATGGTCAATAGAAACGGTAATTGTGTTGCACAGCATAATTCACTATGCGCCTAGTAGTCTCTTCATGGGATTAATGTGTCTCATGAGATTGAAATTGATGCTTGATTCATTCCGCGATACGGAGTTGTGACTGCGAACAGTATAGCAGTTTGTATGGAAATCGAATGTCACGTCCAGAATTCTTTCTCTCTCTCTACTTTCTTTACCCTTGTGAGTTAGATTCAAATTTGTGATCCAGCTTTTTGTCAAATTGATAAATTTTTACATTTGATGATATGATCACAGTAGCGTTCTGCATTGCATTGATATGGCATGTTCAGGCTTATGATTATGAACACGTAATATTATCATCATGAAGGAAGCAGTGAATAACCAAAACACTTATTTTTCTGTTTTATTCAGTAAATGCTAAAAGTAAAAGATAAAGAAAGTGAATGGTAAAGCAAATTTTTTGGGTTTGTGCTGTAAAAATGATCTGAATAAGTTGTAAAATTAATGAGATGGACTTAGACATTTTCACCCGATTTTTGCAATCGATGGAACTGGCTAGACTTTTAACAGCTATTTCAGCAAAATTTAGTTAAAGTGCTCATTTTAATATGCCTTCCTTAACTATAGCAAAGAATGGAATATTTTTAATTGGATTGGATACGATAATGTGTATTTTTCAACGTGTATATTTTTAAATTGCTATAACCAAAATGTTTCTAAACTAAGGGAGGTTTTTATCTTTTGCGCAAACAAATTAAAAGAAATACTCTCTACAATAGCCAGTTATGTAGAAGAGTTTGTCTAGCTCATTTGTAAATTTTTTATTTAATGAAGTTTGAAGTCGGGACCAGGATGGAGTTGAGAAAAGTAAACTATCAAAGTAAATGTTTCATTGGTAGACGGAAGTTTCAGCATTTCAGATTAATTTCACCTCGTCATGTCATTAAAAGGCTTTAATTTTCTTCGTATTAGACCCCACCCGAACATCTACTTAAATGCACTCTAGTTAATTCATGCTACGAAGAATCCTTTATTGCTCAAGGCTGCTCAAGCATGCTTCTGTGCGTTAGATATTTCCTACTAATTTAACAAGAGCACGAAGAAAAGAAGGTTATTGCCAATATGTATTAATAACCAACTCGAAAATCTTTTAAATACTTCACTTCTTCTTCCTATACTAAATTGCTTCCATAGATAAAACACAAGAATTGTCCAATTATACATACATAATTT
>JAHZNJ010003642.1:0-28103 GCA_027744475.1 Lepidocyrtus cf. sotoi NNG-2020
AATATGTGTAGAAATGGCTATAGCAACTCAAAATATACATTCAAATTTGACTCATTTGTTGCAATACTTTCCGAACGGGTTGTATATAAACCCAAAGTGAGATGAGCGTCTTTGCACTCTTTACACCACCGCTTCTCTCTGCTGCTCCACTTCAGCCAATCATGCGCTGGATTGATAAACACCTTTGAAGTAAAGAGCATCATCATCGACAACCTATACCAAGTATATTATCACAAGTGTATTCATAATTATCTTTGCACTTATATAAATAATTACTTTCTCGCAATTCATATAATAGAGAAAAAATTATGACGAGTTAAACTTCGCCCCGATTGAATGAAGCAATCAATGGAAATTGATACTCAGAGATTTGTTCCTCCTTGATCTTCATTTATTTTATTATTTTAATTAATTAATCAGCAAAGACGTTTCGCAGTTAAGACTTCGCAATTTCGCATTTTTCATTCTCACTCAGGGACAAAGTTGGGACAAGAAGTTTGTTCAATGAAAGAGGAACGCAGTTGTAATTTTAATACAATGCGGGATTTTCCATGAAAGCGACCTACATGATTATTATTATGAATTACAAAATAATCGCAAGATCGTACTTTTCCTTGGAATTTTGTTCTGTCAAGCAGAGCATATAATTAAAATTCAGGCCATTCATAATTGTGTTAGGAAAAAAAATTGAATCGTTTTCCAACAAATTCTACTATCTATGACTATTCCTCCAATCCAGCACAAATAATGTTATTATCTCATTATGGATGAAACAAAGGAAATAGTGCTGACAATAAGGAATGTAATAGCAGAGCAGCAATTGCAAAGGAGAAAGGGAAGGGAATTGGAAAGTAATTTTCCAGGAAGTCTCACAACTGCCTGTCTGTGTGTTGTTATAGTAATTGTACATGGAATGAAGAAGGTTTTCTGTTCCAACGACTCTCTCACATCTATGTCTGTGTAGTAGTCTGCGCTGCTAAACCATCATATCACGTAAAGCCATTACAATGTACTCGAGCGAGCTCACCAAGACCTTCGTAAACTTCACCTATGCCTCAATACCTAAATATCCCGCCTGCTTTAGTTTACTTTCCCTCTTTCTCTTCTTTTCTGTATTAGAAAGTAATACGCATTAAGCATAAACATAACTATATAACTTTTCCTTGAGAGAGAGAAAGGTACACGCAAATAATAATAATATCATCAAACAGAGAAAAAGGAAGCGTCCCATTCCCATTTGCTAAAAAGCCACTTCCACAACAGAAAATTCCTTATAGCCTTGCTCCTCCATACAAATTTTATAGATTTTTTTCGAGGTTGCTGCTATAGTATTAAAGTAGCAGCAGAATAAATATAAAACGTTGGCGGGTAAAGTTGAGTTGATGAAGGCAAAAATAAAATAAAGTCCACCACGTCTAATGTTTACAACTAGCTTGACCCAATTCTATAAAGGAAGAAGGAAAGTGTGCATGTGGAAATGTTCGAAAGTGTGGTAAGTGCTGTACTGGATGTACAGCCGCTGCGCTGCTGCACAAGTACAAACGACAAATACATTTGCAGCCAAGTAGGTACACAATATTTGGGAAAGCACTGCTGCTGCCGGAGCAAAACAAAGGAACGGAACCTATTACAAAGAATAAGTTACATTGTAGTACTATATCTACGGAGAAAGAAAGTTAAGTGAGCAGCAAGCCTAATAAAAACCTTGCAAAGAATTAACTGCGACGCTACTTGGACTACAGTGTTGCAATATAGCTGTAATAAAAAGCCATGTCATTATGGCAGGCAGGATGTTTTGATGTGAAAGTAAAAAGCAGAAGAAATGCGAATAAAGCCTGAGCCAAGTGAAAGTTCCTTATCCAGTCCAACAGTCAGTCGGACGACATGCAACCAAAAAGGAATTTATAATAACTGGGTCAGGAGACCAGCCGAAAGTCAGTCATAGTCAGGCAAACCAGGCATTAATCAACTTCTCATATCTCTAGCCTAGCCTTACACAACCAACCAAAAAATCAAGTAATGTACCACCACAGTGGTAAAAGAAAAAAGAATTGCATACAAAAATATATCTCTTCATTTTACAACTTATTTACAAGAAGGAAGACCAACCAGCATATCATATAACTCGGTATTGCAATTGATACAATTCTGCTGTGTCCTCTTTTCTTCAATGTTAGGCTATTGCTGGTAACTCACGTACTCGAAATTTCCACAGAAAGAGAAGTTACCAAAAAGAACAAAATAATAAAAAAAATACCAACTCAATTTATTTCCCTTTTTACTTTGAGACCATTTTTTATAATAAATGATCTTGTGTATGGATCTTACAGTTATAAAGTCCAGTAGTCGCCATTTGGTCAATCACTATCGTATCGTATCGTCAATTTCTGGAATCTGCATACCAGCAGCTGTAGTATTATTGCCGTTGAAATAACATAGCCAATCCCGTTTTTCTCTTCTGCTTAAACTTAAACCTATCTCATCTACCTATATTGATAATAACAAACGAATGGGTTATGGCTATGCTGCTGCCTGGCTGCTCCACTTTTTCTATTCTCACCCACTCACAATGTGGGACAAACGTAAAAATAACAAAATGAGCCCTGCTCTTGCTGCATCAACAAAAACAACAAAAATCCTTCTATATTATTCTCTCTCTCATTAATATTTTTTTACAATTGCAGAGCTATTTCGTGAAAATGAAGCACATATTATAGCGACTTTGATTTAACCTACTGACCTACCAAAATCCACATATCGTTATGCAATAAGAAAAAAACTCCATAATACCACCACAAAGAAATAGCTTTGCATTACATTCAAATTTTCCAAGGAAAATCTAATTTCACTTCATTTCCTTGCATTAAAAAATCTTACAGAAAAATATTTTTTGCTAAAATAGTAACTTAAAACTAGAAAATAAACATTTTTTTCTGTCATTTCCTCATTGCCACCACTTATATCTCACATTTTCATATCGTGAACATTCATCTCTCTCGCTCTCTCTCTCTTTCCAAAAGTAACTAACAAATATCAACATCCATCCATATGATAATGATTATTTTATTGCAGCAGCTTCCGCAATGCTACTCCTGCCATGTTGTTCCTCATAACATATCTAATAGAACACTTCCTTTTAAATTCTAAAACCTAGTTCAGTCGAAGTCTGAGAATTTGCCTTGTCTACAATGTATGGCTTGTCTTAAAACTTAAATAATATTGTGGGCTGCTGATGTGAGTATTCTGTATTTCAGGCAGTCTAACCAGCCAGCCAGCTAAAGCTTATAAAATAAAGCTCTCTCATAAAATATTCACACAACAGGAGTTCCTAGCACCACCGCCGACGCTAAAGAGTTGTGTATAATTCAGCAGAGTACGAGCGAGCAGTAAGTCAGTCTTACAATCAGAGAGACACGCTTGGCTTAACCTGATTCAAACATTTTCTTGTTATTTTCTGTTTTGTTATTGTTGCTATGATTGTGCGTTATTATTGCGATGATGAAGGTATTAAGACAAGGATTCTGGGTTCGTACACAACAATTAACGATTGTAATAATAATGAATATGTGCTTATGCGTTTTCTACTCTGAGCAAGCGCCGCTGCATTTGTTGAGTGAGTATACAAATATTACTAATTAGCTCTTGCATATTGTGTTTAGCTGTATGCCACTATTTAACAGTAACTAGAAACATTTTAATAAATGATTTATTAAACCTGCTGTTGCTGTTATTTTACTAACTGAGCCTCTCAGTTTATGACAGTTAATAATGTTTCTGCTAATGCGTTTTCTTAGTAAATTTTTTGGTGGTGGTGGTGGTGGCGATGAAACAATAACTAAAATCTGTACACTACAATACTGTATAATTTCTTCTTGAACTTTGTTTCTTTTCAGTTTAGGCCAATGTCTGTAAAATTGAGAAATTGGCATACAAATCTTTTAGTTTTTTACTGTGTTTTTGCTTTTAATATTTTGTTTTCCAGTTATAAACAGTGGGCGGGGGAGGCATATCTCAAAGAGAAACTTCAAACGGAAAAAAATATTTAAAATTAAAGTAAGAATTAAAAAATCATGTCGGATGCTTTAGGTAAACACCTAAATCATCATTCATCACATCACTCATCATCAACTTTAAACCAACAGGATTTTTTCATCAGTATTAGATGGATGGATGGAAGTGGAATTTTTAGTGAGGTAGGTAGGTAGTTAGGTTTTAGGTATCCACACCCTTGAGACGGACGGTTTGGAATGGAATGAGCAATAGAGCTGTAGGAGGTGGGAAACCAGAGTTTTACTAGCTTTGATTTTTTAGAATGGTGCCCTTGAAATTCGCCATAACAAAATACTAATTCCTTACTCATTCTTTATGTGAACCATGAATCACGGCGATCGCATAAGTTTTCATCCATTTCGATTCACTATTATTACAACCACCAACGCAGCGCACCGCAACAATAATCCAATCACAGCTACTACTGCAGAAGCAAATTTTATTATCATCCTCATTATTATCGTCTACCTAAATGCGTGTCAATCAAACTCTCGATGAATAGCCATGAACCCACTCCGATTCTCTCTTTCCCAACCTTCATCTGACTAGACTGGCAAAACATAAAACTAGTTAGCTATTTATTTTTTAGCTAACCAAGCAGGAGTAGACCTAACCAAACATCATTGAAAGAAAAAGAAGTCATCGTCATCTTTTAATATTTCATTTCACAGCCTGTTCATCATTAATAATTTTTCTTTACATAACATACTAAGCATTCTCATGATTTTATAATCTATCCGCCTATGCTTTGCTTGCTCCAAGCTTAAAATTTTAATCTTAACTTCCTCATTGTCTCATTCATCATAATATTATTCTTCCAATACTAATCACTATATCATGGAATGCCATCGCAATGCATGACACGATATTATTTTGCTTCAATGATAATGATAAAAAATGCTGGTGATGATCATGTTTTTTTGGTTTGCTAACCTAAACTAAACTTTTTATTTAGGTATTTAATGTTTGTTGTGTGTCAATGATGTTTGTGTGTCTGCTTTATTTGCCCATGACTTTTCCTTGTCGCGGCAGCCTCCTGTCACGAAAAATCTGTTCCATTCCATTCGAAAATATAAAACTTCTACTAAATTTTATTGTTTATGTAGTAAGTAGCTCCAAACATGGATTATCGAAGTTTATCTCATTCCATTATTGGAACGGATCAACCAGGATAACAGAGACACTTAAAAAGCTTAGGTGTATGATGATGTATGTATTTAAAAATACGTTATCGAAAGGCTTAAACTATGAAACAAACGCCTCCTTATGTAAATAATTATTTGGCAAGTAGAAACTAGTCATAAAATATTTTTATTTTCTCCTAAAACCCCCTCTACATTATTTTTTAGGTATTCATATAGAACTAGTGTAACAGTTTTGAAATAATACTTATGTACTGATCTATAAAATGAATTTGTTCTACTACAAGCATGTATCAGCCATTATTGTTCTGTTAGAGTAGGCTAGGTACTACTATAATAGAATGCAGATTAATTATGCTTTTAAATTTTGGGATTTTTGAAAAAAATGTACTACTTTTTTGTTAAAGTTTGCACAAGTGTTCAGACAATATCATTATGTGCAAAAAAATATATAATGATACTCTTGAGTTTTGCTTAAAATTAAACGATACATAAACCGAAAATGCATACATAGCAAGGTAATTTAAGTTGTAAGTTTAACAAATAATAAAAATTGACGTTTCCGCATTTTCCCCTATGCGTCTTGTTTGTAGTCATTTAAAAAGTCAGCTTTGATTTTGATTATTGCTTTACTGCCGCTCGCTGTACCTTAAGTAGAGACCAGAAAGACTATTCTTGTAATGTAACAATAAAACACCCAAGACAAGGCAAATTATTTTATTATTACGTAGTATTAAAAGGGCAAAGAAAAAAACATTTTGGCTATGGTACTGCGTTGCGTTGTCGAGTCATGCTCATAACATCACGCTAATAAAATACTTTGCATTTTTATCTTACTTACAGTATCATTTCATATAGCAGTAACGTGGCAGAAAAACCTTAACTAACTAAAAGCTCAGTTATTTCGTTGAAAAAGATGTAATCCATCCTCTAACCTAACACCAACACGAACCATATTATCATTATCATTATCATCAGGGCCACCTTATCGATCCAAACAGTTAACATAATGAAATGAACGACAAGCGAACTTATCTGTATTATGAGAGCTGCTGCATATCAGTACTCATAGTAAATATATCATCAAAATCATCAGCATCAACATCAGTCAGATCCAATGGCCGATAACAAGTCAAGGATGAAAAGTAAAAACTCCAACTTGTTTGCATCCTGTAATAATTCTTCTCTCTTACTCTTCCATTATTATTGAATTATTCATACCTAATTTCCATTTGCTTATTTTGCAGATGGTTGAATCCTCTTTCCCTTTCTTTCTCATTATGATTCATCCGCAATATCATTTGATTTTTATTCAATTGACATTCCTAAATGTAAGCTCTATACCTTGTGATTATTGTTAAATTCCATCTGGAATTACACAAGCGCTTAAATAAAATCAGCGAATAACAAAGTAAAAAGGAAGGAAAAATCCCAACCCGACTTATTTGCAAGGTTAAGCTTTTCACTAACAACAAGAATCATCACTACATGAAAAGAAAAGGAGGGAATCCTTCCAAGTTTTCTCTACCTGGCCTGGCATTATAGCTGTTCTTTTTTAAGCCTTGCTTTGCTTGCTGAAAAAATGCTGACCGTAACCTATCAATGAGGAGAAGAGACGGCGAAAAAAGTACAAAAGTGGATTCATTATACATAATAATATGAACAAGCAAAAAACACAAAACTCGTAATTCTGCCACTTCCATTCGGTGAATAAAATGCTAAAAATCCATTCCTCTTTCTTTCTTTCTCTCTCTCTCTCTCTATACTTAATGGAATGAACAGTTACAATCATTTTTGCGGAGGAAGCAGAGCGAACCGAAAACCAGACCAGAACAATGCAAACCTCCTGTTAAAAATCATGCTGGTTAGATTGGCTAAGAAGTGCTTCTTTCTTTCTTTCTCTCTTTCCTCACAAACAACATAATTTCTATCCTAACACTACTTCTCCTTGCCCATCCATCATTCTCGCATTCCGTCCGAGTAAAAAGAAAGAATCAAGACAAAAAACATGCATAAACATTATTTTCCCCTAAAAGTAAGCAGGATAAGTACCTCAAGTATTATTACAACAACTGCATGAAACGGATTACAAAACCGTTAGATTGAGATAGAGAAAAAGCAAACCCTTCTTTAATATTCCAATCATATTCTTCTTCTTTTTCCTTCTTCCACCACTGCTGCTATTATTCCACTGTGAGACGACTGACAACTCTATTACATAATAACAAAAGTTGCAAAAAAAATCATAGTAATAATGAGCCGTTAAAGGAACCACTTGAAAAAATTCGAAATATTCGTCTCTTGGAAGAAATCTAGCAATGTTCGTTCCGTTTCTGTTCTACTTTTCGTCTTTTTTCTTCACATTGCATTACATTACAAGTCCCCATCTTTTTTCTTTGCTTACATGAGACAAGTTTAATATGCTTGACAGGAGCTCTTCTTCCACAATGGACCCCATGCTTAGCAGCAGCACATTTTATATTTTTACCTGCTGCTGATGATGTTGCTGTAGAAGAAGAAGAAGTAGAAGACGAAACGAGAAAATCCAGTGTAAGGACTTTTTCTTCCACATCCCAACAACAACAAAACAACAACATCAGCTTCAACCACGACAATATAATTCGTAGTAAAAATGTATACCGTTATCTTTTGCTTCTACTGGGAGTGAATAGCGAGTGAGAAAAGACTTTAGGAAAGAGTTAGATATCTGCAACATTCGCCATTATCATCCATTCAATTCATTTCATCCAATTTCATTATTACAGTCCAACAACAACAACAACAGCCACGAGTAGACAGGGCTATAGTACAAGAAGAAGTAGACGAAGAAGGTGAAGAGAAACTGTGTGGCTTTGACTTGCCTCTCGTCGTGATATGCCTCGCTTGAGCTCACTCACTCATATCATATCAAAGTCTGTGTGTAAGAAAGAAAACTTAATACTACAGCAGACTGAATAGCCATAATATGTACACAAATGTACGTTCAAAACGGTCTCTCCTTTTACAACACAAAGTTGTTGGTTTTTTGCTATCCTCCTCTGCATTAGGAATTGAAATATTCATAAGAACGGTACTAGTCCTTCAAACGTAATGTTAAAGTATTGCAGATATTTACTCAACGACTGACTCCTACATAACCCTTTTGAATGTAAATTCCCCTTTTAATATTTATTCAAGTTGATGATGATTTTTTAAGGACAACCATTCTTGTTTATGTTTTATACAACATAAGATTTAGTATGAAATGAAATGAAAGCAAACTTGAGTAAGAGCCGGATATTACTTATGTTTATTATTATGATGATATTCATATTATTATTATACAAAAAAGTTGGTCGATTTTTAAAATTTCCCTACGGCACTTTCGCAATCCTTTTACGCTTAGCGTTGCCAATGCTGATGCTGTTTCTCTGTTGTAATCAGTCACTCACTCACTAAATCAAATCTTGTACTACTTTTTCCCTCTACAGTATTATGTCGCTTTATGAAGTTAAAAATGGAAAATTGAAAGGATATATAATGATCATGATGGTGATGGTCAGTTTAACTTTATTGCTGCATTCATGTTACACAAAGTAGAAAATGAATGGTTTTGTATTCATCCTTATAAAAGACTTATCCTCTTCCACTAAATAATAATTTGTTTATTTGTTTGGATAAGTGGTCAAATGCATTTTAAATGAAAGGATGGTAATGATGATGATATGCGAAGCTGTCAACATGACATTGCTAAAAAAAAAAATAAGTAGCTCACGACGACGACGACGGCAGTGATGATGATGGTATTGTGTGGTTATCCTTGAGACAATGCTCGTAACCAGTTACAATTCACTGTCACTGCAATTTGTTATCAAACCAAGACTTTAATCTTAAAATAGCCAAAAAATCCTGATAATGATTATAACTAAACTGGACTCCCTTTAACTTTTAACAAATGTGCATCCAAACCAAAATATTCCATTTCTAAGGAATGTCTTTATCTGGTTTTCATGCTGTTGACGATAAGCGTAAGTGACAGCGATAAGGAAAAAGCCATAAGTTACACTCGTAGCTTGACCCGCAATATTAATGGACTTTTAAGAGAAAAATTTAAGCATCGTATTGCAGGAAGTTTAAGAAACCTTCCAAGATAAAGGACCGTTTCCTTTCACTGAATTCAAAAAATTCTTTTCTTCAATAAAAATTCTTTCGGTAAAGCTCAAACTGAAAATACAATGCACTTTTTGTGTCACATATAAAGCGAAATATTTTTATGACTTTTTGGCTGGCTCCGTCAAAATGGAAATGGGGGAAGTCCCACCACCAACACCATTATTCTACTACTATCATCGTAGGTAGGTACATACATAATATTTTCCTTCAGTCATTAACTAATACTTCCTTTTAAGCAACAACAGATAAAATTTTGATAACGAATCCCTCATCACCACATCATTATCATTACCGCACTGTACTGCCATCCATCCTGAACACAACAAGTGGTATGGCAGGGCAGGACACATAAGAAGAGAAAATAATATGATGCCACGAAAACATTTCCTTTCTTTCCATTCCATTTTAAACATCCTGTGGTGCAGTATTGCTTATGTTCGATAAAAATTTGAAAGTAGGTAACATAATATTTCCTGAAGACAAGCAACTGCACAGGGAAAATCCATGCCCCAATCCCGAAAGAGATTAAGTTTTCCTAATTTCACTTTCATTTTTATTGTTTGTTTCTCTTCTCCTGCAGTTTTCATGATATCTTTATCGCGCATTCATCCTAGCATAAATCCTAGCACAACAGTAATATAAATACATTTCATTTTATCCGTTTTCTCTGCTGCAACAGAAACAGCAGCAGTAGCTTATTTTGTATCATCATCATCATTATCTGTCACTATGAAATCATGATCCCCGCATCATATTACTACAATTTTGTGTCACAATCTGAATCTGCTTTCTGCTAGACTCTTTTGCTCTTCACCATAATATCCATTCACTGGCTCACGTTATAATATCCAGTTGATTTACAACAGTTGTCTAAAAAGCAATAAGGAAACTATTCTATCTTTAAACTGTTTACTGTTATCTCTCTCCTTTCCTTACTGAAAACCAGAGGGAAGGATTGAAGAACAACTTAAGCAAGCATCCCTGTGAGCATTCCTATTTTTCTATAGAAGAAGAGCGCAGAAAGAAACTCATTCTTGAATTAGGTTGTTCGTGTTTTTACTTTTAGGTTAAAGCTCTGCCTTTCGTTCTTCTCTCTCTCTCTCTCTCTCTCTCTCCCTTCCTTTCTTTCATTTCAGCTGCAAAACTTTGCCACAGAAAAGCAGATGTTTTCCCTCAAGTACTATTAGAATTCTTACTGCATACTTAAAAGATTTTAAAAAGAGAGTGAGTGGGTTGTTGCAGAAGAAGAAATTCTATATCATTTCTTCGGCAACCCCGCAGCAGCTAGCCTAATGCCAGCATTAAAAAATCTACAACTTCAACAGCCCACCTGGGTATATGATCCACTAACTACGAAATAAATGTACACTTCTTACAAATTTTTCATACCTGTGATGTTTCTTTCTACTAATCCTTATTCAACTCTATCCAACTGTCTACCTGCGCATACCTCAATCTCAACACATTTCAGGTAGCCAATAATAACAGTACAAAAACTAAAGAGATAAAAACGTACCTCTTCTACCACCTACCACTACCTAATTCTTTGTCTTGTTTTGCTGAGCTTCTGTCTGTTGTGGCATTTTACTATTTAAAAGCACAACTTTTCCTTTAGTATTTTTGAACAACTTCCATCAACAGAATTTTTCACCTTCAAAAAATACAGATATAATATATTCCTTTTTGCAGAAATGTTTTGAGTCTGCTGCTTCTTGTTAACCTTGGGTTTAGAACTTTTTTATTTATTTAAAAATAATTCCACTCTTCTAAATTTATTCCAGGTGCAAAGTAAGTCGGCCATTCAAATTCTAAGAAAAGGCAGCCAACGGATAGTAGAAGAGTGCAAGCAATGATTAAATCAGACATTGAAGCAATGCAACAAATGAAACATAACAGGAAAAGACCACCGATAATTCCATTTCATATCAGATTTTCAACAATTCATGGACCAAAAAGTTAAGATGATGTTGAAATAAAAAGGGAATGGGGGCTCTACTGTGCACTATCCACATACACAGAAAAAAATAGTTTGTGGAAACGGTTCGCTGAGTTCCAGGGTCATTGACGTTTTTCAACATGTTGCCGATGCAATAACTTCGTACTAGATACATATATAATACATGGCAGGAGGAGAAGAAGACGCTTGCTTGCTGGGATTGAGGGTGAGCATTGAACATTGTCCACCGTAAACACATATCCTTTCATGCCAAATAGTAAAAAAACATCCTTTCTCTGTTTTTCATGGAGGGTGAAAAGCAAAACTTATTCTTATCTCCATAATTATTGTATTTTTTATAAAAAATAACAAAAGGTTTCGCTAGACTTTTAATATATTTTATATCTGTACAATAATTATTTGTCAACGGTGATGTAAACAAACTTTGATATTGTGGATTTGTACAATTCACTGTCCATTTTAATATTCAATGATTGTCATTGCCACTGTTGTTGTAGCAAAATCCCAAGCAAAGCATTATCTGAATTTATTATCAAACCTGCATCTACCTACCCAGTAACTGATACAAACCAGGTGCATGAAACTTGTATTATCATTTAGTGACTTGTCCGCTCGTCGCTTTCCTCTCTTCTTCGTTCCATAAAACCAACACACCACAACACTTTGCGCCTGTTTGTACCTTTGAAGCTGTGCAGGAGCTTTCCTCTCACAGCTTGACACGAGAATACTATCCGGTTAATCAGCATAACTCTCTCTCTCTCTCCTTTTCTCTTTAATGCCGCTGCTGCTGGATAAAAATGTGTCTTACAAAGCTAAAGCTAAACCCCATCATTTATTTCCTAGTGATAAAAAGGTTCTACTCTCTGCTGCTTCGCTAATGGAATGAAATGATCCGATCACCCTCTCGCCGCTACTCTTATCATATTAAATGTGTATGGATATGAATAAAAATGGCAGGGAGTACTACTAAAACAAGGTGGTGGGTTCCTTGACCATAGTCAGTCATAATTACACATCTCTATCGCAATGCCATCCACCCGCCCACCACAACCATATCTCTATATCTTATTATTCCTCCGCCATAATAACAAAATGATAGAACAATACCAAAAAAATCCCTCTCATTAATGCAATACATAAATCATAATAGCCCCTTTTCTCTTTCCGTACAAATTGCAAACTCAATGAAAAAGAGATCAGTTCTATCATGATCAACCACCACACAATGCCAATGCAGCGCTACAATAACAACGTCCGTCCATCCGTTTTTATATTAGACTTTCGGAGGAGAAAACGTGTTGCTTGCTTGCTGCAGGCAAAACAGAGGCTGAGGAGAAATGCAAAAAAACAATGCTTACACAGTGCCAACCATCATCATCATTACTATTACACCGAAGCGAAGCCGAAGAGTAAGAGCATGCTGACTTGACGATCATGATGATGTTGATGATGAAAAGAGAGAAAATCTTGAAACTGTGTTACTCGATGGCATTCAACTTTCTAACATCATGCAATTCGCCACCATCATCATCACATCATCATAAAAACTACTACACACTCACATATCTTATACAGTAGTAGAGGGTCTCACAGGGAACTTTCATATATAGAAAATAGAATTCCCTTTTGACTGATGATGATGCTGCTGCTGCTGAAGCTGTTGGGAAAACAACGAAGAACGACAGGATATAAAATTCGCAACGTACATACAAAATAGCTTCTGCCATTATCTTCTTTTAGAGCCGTATCATTTTTTTCACTTACTCTTTTTTTCTTTTTTTTGCATTAAAGTAACTAAAATGGCCTAGCTTTTTTTGAGGCTCACCTCTTCAAAACCAACCAACACCGCCATATCACATCTATATCTATCCTATCAAGACAAAAAAATATCATGAAAATTGGCGAAAGGAATGGATGAGAAAGATATTACTTGTTGTTATTATTATTACTGTTGCGCTTTCAGTTGTCTTGTCTTTCTAGAAGAAAAACTCTCTCCTACACACATAAAAACACACCTTCACTCGAGTATCATCAACTCGAAGAAATCATCATCGTGTGATGTGATGACATTGCATTATTTTCTCCCAAGAACAGAACGAGTGAGTGAGAATGCAAATATTATGAATGTAGGCAAGTGTTTGCTGCAAGCAAGTGCAAGCAATTCAAACCCATTTTCGCGAGAAGAGTGAGCCTGTTAACAAGATTGCTAAATCCTTTCATTCTTTCTTCATTATTTTCACATTTTTTATCCTTTTCGCAAACTTTAATGTGAGAAATTAGAGTTTCACCTGACATTTGAAAAAAATATTGACAGTGACAGATGCAAACTGTAATATGACATGATTTTATCATTTGAATATCTCATCCTATTTTATTTTGATAAGGAAAACAGACAGATCATCATGATATCGGTGAAAATAAAATGGAAAAGTTTGACATTTGCTCCTTTTAGTTTAAAATTAAATTAAAACGTGTTATTTCTAAACCAAGTTCATTTAATTTTACATTCACAAATGAGATGGTTGAGAGACTGATTAGGAAATTTATTTTAAGCAAGCAGTATAGTAGTTGTAACATAACAGCTATTTTTTTGGCAAAGGCAACATTAAAATTTGTAACTTAATTATGTATTCAGTGTAAGTTTAATCACCCTTTCCTAGTTATAAAAACCACATAAAACATAATATCGATAAGAGCACGTAATAAAAATTAAAACAATCCAATCTTTGATCGTTATCATCATAAGCCTATACTATACTACCTATTCAATTATTAAAACTCTACGTAATCAGTAGTAATGAACGACAAAAGTTCATAAAATTGCCATATATCTGAACTTTAGCCGGAATACAGTTCAATTACACCACCGAAATTAAAGATAGCATAAATGGATTTTTCGTCTCTCTGTTGAAAGAAACAAGCTGGAGCAATGAACGACTCACTCCAATCCAAATCTATCTAAATGGAAGCAAAAGCAGCGAGTCTGAGAAAGAAAGTCAATCAGAGCCAAAAAGTCAGGTAGTTTGGTAATAATCTGCCATTCCCGTCATCATCCTTCTACTTTTCATTCACAGTCTTATGGTAATAATGATAGTTTAGTGAGGGAGAGGAGAAGAAGGAATGATGAGGATGGTGAAGGTTATTTGACTAGTCGAGGTCATTCCACTTCTTTTCTTTTAACTCATTCCCTCGACTCAAGTCAAAGTCTACTATAAAACTCTTATTGCTTTGCTATTGCTTGTAGTATTGTAGTGCAGCAAGCAAGGTAAATGATAAAGTTGTTGTAGAAAGTGGTAAGTGAGCATGTTGTAAATAGCCTTCTCTTTTGCTGATGCCTTTAATGCAGCTACCACTTCTTTTCATAATATTGTTTTATTGCTATAAATGAGCTTCACCACATGTTGTTCCCTTTACCGTTGTTCTTTCGTTAAAAAAAGATTAGATCAGACACGTTCTCTCATCAACTTGTTAAAAATTGATGTAATTATTACTGCATTTCATTGATTGCAGGGACTTTTTATAAAGAAAATTTGGTATTTTTAAAAAACCATTTCTGAAAATTTTCCCAATCCATTTAAACTTATAGTTAGTTTGATAATTGCCTTCTAAACTTCTAACAACCAAGCAAGTGCTTAGCTTAAAGAATTATCATCGCAACATCGACACAAAATGTCGCATGAAATTCCATCACATGATTCTCATGCCATAATAACATTCGCATCACATCACATCGCACAAAGTTTTTAATCCGTATTAAAAACAACAACAATTTTAAAAACAAACAGCGAATGTTTGACATAACATGACATTACTACTCGTCAACAGGCAGGCATGCCATAGGCATAGGTATTTGTGGTAATAAGTCATCAACCAGTAAACATAACAACAGCAGTACAAATTTAACTTCGAAGAAGAATCAAAAGCACGCTACGCAAAACGCTTTAAGCCCTCGTATCGTTTTGAGATGCATCCTTCGTAATTTAAGTAAAACAATTTAAGATTTAATTCCACTTGTTTTTCTCCTCCGTAATAACACACCCACTCGTGACTGTGACTCTCGGTATGACAGAAGTAGTAGCGAAATAAGAATATCATTTGACATAAACTAAAACATTTCCTTATTCTTGCATAAGACACGTCTACTCCATTAACCTTTTCATCTCTCCGTTTCCACTACTTAATTATTTTTTAAATTCAATCCAGGCATTTTCCAGTAATTTTCTTCCGCACACATAAGAATTCATCGTCGCAAGCAAGACGAAGAACACGCATTTCATTTACCTAAATAACTTTATCCAATTCTTCTCTCGTCGTTGCAGCAGTTTCTGTGTCTCTCTTTCTTTTTGTTGTAGTAATACCTTCCCTATTTTACTACGATTGCAACAACTACTTACATAAATGTTTTTGCTTTCATGTGGTGATACTTCTCTTGCTTGTTGGTTGGTTTCATGTCATTGTCCTTTTCCTTCTCTCTCCCAAAGCAAAATTCTGACAAAACGACAGGAAAAAACTGTTTCTCTCTCTTTACGGTTTCTGTTCTTCTTCTCCTTTACTTACTCCTGCTTTATTTTAATGTGTCCTCGTGAGGAGATGTAATGAGCCATGCCAAAAATATATATAAAGATACAAGACATCGTTTTTTTTTTGAAAACTCGGAAAAATCTCAACATAGTAAAAAAAAGATGTGTATTTTTACATTTTATACCCTTTCTTGTTTTTTCCTCCCTCTTCTCTTCTTTTTCTTTTTCTATTTCATCTTCCATTTGAAACCCCTTTTCACACATTTCATCTCCCATCCCTAATCTAAAAGTATTTGAACGAATTTAATAGAGGAGAGAGAAAATACAAAAAAACAAACTAGAGAAATACCGTTTCTGACTAACACGCTTCGTTATCCACAATTTTCATTTCTCCCTCCCTCTTCCCCTCCTAACTCACATCAGCCATGTCTTAAAAATGACAGGCATTGACGTACCATCTGCTTTTTGTTTCCACGATTTTTTTTCTCTAGAAACTGTTTTGTGATTTTTAAACAGGTATGATTTTCTGGTGAAAAATGATAGGATTGGTTTTTATTTCCAGTCATCAACATGCAAGGCTAAACATTTTCTTCCCCCTCTTCATCTTGACTAGAGATAAACCTGGTATTATCTTTCAAAAAAGCCAGCCACACGAACGCTAATATGTGGAAAGAAAGGATTAGATCATTACTCTCTTAGAATGGAATAAATAAGACTTTCTCATTTCAACACAAATAACTTTTCTAAAAATGATATTCTAAGATTTTAATAATAAAGTAACAATCTGTTTTGCTTTATAGTTCATTTCTAATCAGATCATCATCATTCTCCTCAACACTGGAATAAACAGGTTTTATGCTTCATTGCAGACACTGCAGTTCTAAAAAAAGTTGCACATTTTACATGAGTATCAAATGGCAATAATATTTAGATAATGCAATGTTTGCTTCTTCTTGCGTACTTTTAATGCAACCGAATGAGTCATCCAAGCTTTGCTTAATCCAGCAACATCAAAACAAAGCTTAATACCGCGTCGGCCACGGTCAAACTCTGCTTTGTTTTTCCACTTATAATATAACAGGGTTATGCAAAGGAATTGTCTCTAACACCATTCCTCCGCAGCTTATCTTTCACTCTCTCAATTTCCTAGAATCTTTTATAAATGGCATCCATTCTTATATGTATAATACCTACACAATGAACTGCCCAATATCAGCCTACTATGCTAATACTAAATATTACTTTTTTATTAATAAATGACTCATTGAAATTTCATAAGTAGGCCCTTTTGGACTCGTCATCGCTCATTCCGTTGTAGTATTTAGGATAAGCAACAGTCAGTACTCAGTAATCGTCAGCACTATTTTTTAGTTCAGTTGACCGTGGAAAAATATGACAGGGCCATTCACATTTCTTCATCCAGCAGCCTCCAGTTCTAGTTTCATCCATAAATACAAATCGTTTACGTAATAAGCTCTAACTAATTGTAAGTAAGAAAAACTGAGAACTGGCAGCTGTTGCATTGCATCAGATTCAGATGATCTGTAGTGTAAATCCTCCGCTTTAATTTAACCAAGCAAATGAATGAAACGAAGTCATATGAAAGGCACTGACGATGCATTATCGTCTCTGCCTCTCGATTTCCACCAATGAGATATTATTTGCTGTATCATTTAATTTCTGCGACCTATCATACCATACCATACAAGCATAATATATCTCTGCCCTTGTTATGATTCTTTAATACTGCCAAATGACATATTATTCGAGCAACAGGGAAAGGCAACAAAAATGTTGAAGCGAAAGCATCAAACGAAGAATGAAGCGAATAAATGGACACACTTTTTTTCGTATAAAGTCCAGTTATAAATGACGTTGGTCATGCAATAACGACTAAACCACTAACGTTTTTTTCGTTTCCTTTCTCGGAAGAGGAACATAGCGTCAAATCGTTCTTTCTCTTTTCTACTTCCCATCTAAAACCATATCATCGTTTATTATGCTGTATGCTCCCAACTTTACTTTTTTGAGCCAAAGAGAGAGTTAACGGGAAAACTTTGAAGTTTCTTTTAGTCAGGATCAGGAATATGCAGCAGCAGAAGCATAAAAGTAGTTTTTTCTGGGGAGAAACTCGACAACGAATTATGCATACTTCTTTTCTTGACTTTTATTTGAAGAACTAGTCTTTTCACGAAAAAAAATCGGAAGAGATGGTTGGGATGGATGGATGGAATTTCCATCAACAACACCAACCCCACCACCACCACTTTCAATCACCGCGTAAGAATAAGAATAATGACTATACATGAAACAGCCAGAAAGAGAGAGAGAGAGAGAAAAAAAACAGTCAGAAGCCAACAACGGTATTTTGCTTATAAAGTTGTTCATGTTTTTGAAGTTACTAAAATATGTAGGTATGCTTGCATGATCCTTACTTTAGACGCAGAAGAGCAACGCAACATGAATATTACTACTTTTATACTTACAAAGTCTGTGGGAGTCAGCAGAGTCAGCTCAGCACCAGCAGCAAGCAACATTACCGAGCTGAGTAAGTACTATTTTATGTGGAACGTAATAACGTTTCTGCTTTTGCAACTTAACTCTTTTTTGTGCTTAACTTTTCTACTTGTTTGAGTTCAGTCAGAAAAGAGCGTATGCCTTTTGGTATCATTTCTTCATGAAAAACACTGATACAATGTCTCTCTCTCTATTCTCTTTACCCTGAGCTTTTTACTCTCAGAAACCTCAATACTTAACTCTCTCTTTACTTGCTTCATATAATGTGCTGTTGTTGTGGCTGTGAAGTGAAGAGATACGCAGCATGGCTATGGCTCTATATTATGCAGAATGCAGGAGCAGGTCAATGTCTTCACTTTTTAGTGAATCCCATTTTGTTTATTTTCTCACTCCTCATGCTGCTGTTGCTTCTATTGTAGACCAACACCAATAGCAAAAAAATATATATCAAGCTAGACTTTGACTTTACTAATACTACAGAGCAACGACGTGTTTTAAACTTAAACCTTGGAAATAAAATGTATTCCATGCATCCGTAGAAATAATATCCTCGTGAAATGCAACGTTTGATTTGTTTGGGGTACTCCTCATGTCAACATTGGTTAAATTGAAAGAAAAATGACAATGCATGGATGAAAATAAAAAAGGGAAACAGAAACATCCTTCCCATTTATATTTAATAGGCTTCAGTAAAAGTATAGCAGTGACAGTGAATCATTCCTTGTTTGTCAAAAGTCGGAAATAGTATTGAGCAAAAACAATTTTGTAAATATTATGACGACTTTTAGCCGGATTGATGATTATGATTTTTATATTCCGTCAAAATACTGACAAACAGAAGCATATTTGTTTTGTGAGACAAATAATGTTATTATGTTTTCAATGATAAAATATTTTTAAAAAATATTATTTTTAAAAATGGTCCAGGATAATGACACTGTTAATCAGGAGATAACAAATATTTTCTTGGTTTGTTGCCTTTCTTATTTCAAATAATTTTGTTACCCAACTCCGATTTTTTCCATTACATAATAAAAAATCTTTCCATTATTTTTTCTACTTCATTTTCTATAGATGCTTCTAAATGGTAATGCGCAATGTTTATGATAATGATACGATGCAAATTTTTCAGTAAGAGAAGAAAGGCGGATTATACAGATATGTAATTGATAAAGAAGAAATCCCATATCATCCATCTCTTATCGAATCAATTTTTTTGCTCTCTTTCGAAACATTTTAGGCACAACAGAAAAGAAATACTATTTTTAAAGGAATAAAATGCTTAGCTGGCGTCTCCCGTCTCTTTCGTTTTCTTTTATCTGCTGAATCCAGCAGCAAAAAAATCAAAACCCAACTAAACTAAACAGATCATCAAAACTTTTCTGCTTGAGTTCAACATTGCAATTGCAATACTTCTTTTTTAAGAGAAGTTTTACATAACCAACTTCTTTTTTTCTCCCTCTCATTCCCTCTTCCCGTGTCTTCTTTTTATGCTTGCAATGGAAAATCTCGGGAAAATGTTTTTAGCTGGAATTACATTTATTTTGAGATGAACAAGCTCTGCTACAAAGCAGGCGGATACATGTATCACTCGAATACAAATATGAGGATGAAGAAAGCATTCTCCTGTATCATTCCATTTCACTTTTTTACAACAAAAAAATAAGTGTAACTTTTACAGAAAACAAGTCGACGAGCTAAAGGGCATCGATCGGCCATCATCACCACTCAATCAGCTTCAGCAGCGGCATTGCTTTTTAGCCTATTCCAACCAACCATCCATTTTCCATTCACTTAAATAAATGCAATATAATATAGCAACGAGAATATTTCATCATCAACTGAGCTCATAACCCTATTGCTTCGTTTTCTTGAAAATTCCAGGACAGATGTAAAGCTTTTTTATTTTAAAAAGTAAGTATGCTTTGCAATTATGTAATTCTTGTGTTTATACAAATATGGCCATGCACTCTGGCACGCACTCACTAAGCTTATCCTTTCCTTTTCTCCATTAAACAAACGTTCTACCTACCTTTACTGGAATAAATAAGTCGTTTCTCGTGTTTACCTTCAAACAAACCCCAAGTCTGATTAATAACATAAGTCATAAGTCTGATTAATTGTACGTGTATCATCAACATAATTAACATTCATTTACTGCTGCCAGGCAGCTGTCTTGTACTGAGTCCCTGGACATATAGGCATGAGGCGAGCAAGCGCTCACTTGCTTTTTTGACCGGATATCATCTGGCGTGTTCTTCTCACTGGTTTCTATTTCTACTTTTAAAAAGTTTAAAAATATTTGCTAATTATTTTTCTGATAAAAAATGTCTGCTTTTTCCCATCTTTTACTCTTGTCATACCCTAATTAGCACCTGCTTGTCGCAATTTTCTGTACATCGAAAAACTTTATAACAAGACAGGATGTGATTATGATGATTTGGGATTGATGCTTATTTAACGGCTCATTCTTTACATTAAAAAGTACAAGGAATGTCAAATTCAATAATAATAAATCGGCATAAATCATAAATCGATAAATCGTCCCATTATTTATTTATCTATGTTTGATTTGATACAAGAGAGGCCAAGAAGACGAAAGCAACTACCAATGATGGAAGTAATAATCATGAAATAATGACAAAAGAAGGAATAATACCGAACAAGGCCAAATCTATACATTGACATTGAAAACCAGAAGAATAGTTAAAATGAACAAGAGAATAATAAGAAATGAACAGCAAGACGCTATAGGTTGATAGCGACGGGATGATGATAGTGTTAGTGTTGGTTGGTATTCATTCTTTTGATGATGATGACCTTAAGCCAATCCGCATAAAACTCTGTCCCGTCGTCATTCGCCATATTATAACTATTTAAAGATTGTATGGCCAAAAATATTTTCTACGTAATAATAAGAAGGCCTTGATTCAGGTTTTTTCCTTGAAAAAAAAATCGACCATACCACCAATCATCATTACCAAACGGATGCAAAATTACGTTTTATGGAAAAAATGACACCTAAATAAATATTTTTAGCAACTTTAACCAGAAAAAATCAAATCTAACTACCTAAATGGTTTGGGAAACCAAAAAAAATGAGAAAATTGATCTTTACCTTTTGGTTTTACCATTCCGCCCGGATTATTAATTTCCTCGTGGATGATTTCCACCTCATCCTCGTCCGCACACTCATCACCCTCAAAGAAACCACTTTCGTGGTCCGACTGTGCACCCATCTTATCCTTATTAGTACTCATAGAAATAACAATTCCTTCACTCATAAGGAAATACACACAGTCCCTACTTAATCCTGATAAAGGATGATTTTAGGGACAATACACTCTTCACTGAATTTATTCTCAGGTAAATCCTTCCGAAAAAAATACACTTTTTATACAGAAGAATCTATAAAATATTATTTTATTTAATAAATTTTTAACTCTGGAAACCAAAGTACCACCACCACTTAAGTTTAGCTTTGTCTTAACCTACCTAAACCCGTTCTTATCATCTAAATACTAGATCCTCTTATAAACTTTTATAAAGTATTTTAACCTGCTTCGTAAAAGCCAGAAGTCATATAATAAGACGTGAATTTATTCACTTTCCACAAAAATTGCATGATAAATCAATTTTGTTTAGCAAGAAAGCTGAAACAGAATAATAAAATCTTTTCGCTTCCACTTGAGATGCTGCATCGGGCACAATGACAGCATTAAGAAATATTATGAGTTTTTCTTTGATGTAAAATATGGACTCAATAACCTTTCACTTTTGAAAATTGTATAATGCACTCTATCCAGATCCAGGCACAATTAACAGAGAAACCCTCTTTTTTCCACTAAACAAGTAAAGCAATATTAGAGGTATCCTTTCTCTTCTCACAATTTCCACAAGTTTATTGACAGAAGTCAACAACAATTATGATGACACGACCAAGATTTTTTGTTGAAAAGATGTAGTAAATACGAAAATTTTGTTATTTGTACATTTGATAATAGCACCAATAATTTGTTGTTGTTTTTTAAGTAAAAAATTCCTTTAATGATGATAAGGAGAAAGTGTATGAAAAATGGACCTTACACTCCTCCTCACTCGTTTATGTCAAAATAGCAAACACTTTGTTTGTTTGTATGAAAAACCAGAGCACATGCATGAAAACAATTGCACACAGATTCTACAGCGATGTGTTCCACTCGACTGTCTGAAGATATCTGAAGGGAAAATGAGGTTGGCTACCACTACAGCATAGCAAATAGCAGCAGCAGCGTAACCAGACGAGAATTCTCTTTAACAAAATCGAGATAGATGGAACTCGACCATAGTAAAGTAAATAGCGAGTTCTACCAACCACCACAATACATAGAGCTTTAGCTTTATTCTTCTGACATTTCATGAGTGTGTGTAAACTTAGTATAACCGTAACCGTGTTCTTCTATAATAATGTTGTTAAATATCTATGAGAACTTCAACTGCCTGATATTTGTATGGGTATGGCCGTGGTGGAAAACTACACAAAAGACTAACAACTCTTCTGCAAAGTGAGCGAGCAAGAGCGATTTCATAGTAAGCAAAGCAAAATGCAATGGTATATGCAGTGAGTGAGCAAAACCTATAGAAAACCTTTAGTTTCTATACTGTCCGCTTCTCTTATAGTACTACTATTTCAGCTCTAACTCTTTCTCCTTCACCATTTTCCTTCATAAATACGAAATACGAAGAACACTGTCATGTCAATGCCCACACAGAAAACACGATGTGGATCTGAATTCTGAAAGTCGCGTAGTAGCAAGCAGCATAATATCAGCAGCATGAGTATTTTGCAGAAGAGTTTCTCAATTCTCGGGATTTTGTTCTCTCTAGGTAGGCATATTTTGCAAGAGAAAATGTTTGTTAAAAAATAGCCATGATTTTAGCAGAAAACAAGTAATAGTAATGCTATGCTAGGAGAACTAGAACTTGCTGTATACCTAGAATTTCAGAGAACTACGTACTTTGTTCCATCGAATGATGATGCTGTGATGTGGTGCTCAGCCAATACCACCGAGAGAAAGAGAATAGAAAGAGCTAGATGTAAGGGGAAAATCCAAGAAAGGACTTCTCCGCATAATAGTAATAGTTCTTCTGCGATTATCATCATGATGATGCAAGGATGAGAGAGCAGATAAACTGGAAACCCAGCTGATAGCGCAAAACACGAGGTTCCTCTCAAGAGGAAAGAGGTGGTTGGTGGTGAATCAGGGGATCGACCCCATCCCATAATATCATGCATTTATTCTAAACCAAGCAAAAGCAAAGATGCTGAATAGAAGGGGAAAATACTATGCGGGCATAATTAAGAGATGGCATACTCTTATATACGGCACGGACACGAATTACTATTAACTATAACATAAAACGATGCCATTTAACTATGATTTTCAAATACGTGGCTGGCGAATCCGTATGTCAACTCTATCTCGACAGATTCAAACTCCGATTCATCTTTTGCTATCCTGCTTCTTGCAGTGACAGAGCGAGTGGAAGGTGGTGGTCCCGGAAATGGAAACGCGGTGGTTGTCTTTCCAGATACCCTTGATTCATTATTAGAGGAGGCAGACGATGACGGGGTAGTTGTCTTTGATTTGTTGCTTGATGCTGATGATGGGGTATTACAGGTATTGGTCTGTCGCTTGCGACCGGAACTTCTTTGGGATTCCATATTTGATGGATTATTTCCAACACTAATTCTAATAGTATACGACAGCGGTCTATGAAATTCAAATTCAAAACCGATCTAACACTAGCAATAATCACAATAAATAAGGAATCTCAATTTAAAGTTTAACGAATAACGAATCTATATAAAATGGTTTACGACTCACTTAACAATAAAGAGTTCATTAAAAATATTTTGCCAACTTTCACAATATTGAAACCAATATTAAAGAAACAGTTAATATAATTGACTATATGACTATTGAAAAGGCACCAGGAATGGCTTCTAAGGCATATTATTTAATTATTCATTCACATTATCTCACAAAGAGTTAGACTAGGCATTCGCACCATTAAATTCGACGGACTAACGGACTAACTGGCTAACTATAGTGGCTTAACTTTAAAAATGATAAAACCTCACAATATTATAGTTTGTAACTTCAATGTTAATTATTTTATCTTGGACCTCTCATCTAGAATGCTTGATTGTTCTAAATAAAGAAAGAAAAGGACACAACACCAACACCGCACCGGTAAGTTGTCGTCCTTCTCCACCGACTCCACCCTGCAATTTTAAACGAAAAAAACAGATTTTAAATACTATTTATTTATAGAAACTATAATAATATCTAGTTTACTTACAGAATATATTAAATTGTCTCGATATAAAATACTACATACTATACATTATACTATTTTATTTGTTTGATCCCATATTACTCTCCGAACCTTTCTTAACAAGTTTCCTCCAGTTTCCTGTGAAGTTTATCCTCCTAGTAATTATTAAATCTCGGACAAGTTCTGGGTAATTGATCCTAATTACGATTACGACAGATGATTATGTTTTATGTGGATCTCCATCCAAATTCCTGAAAAAATATCATAAACAAAAGCAAAGTTAGTATTAGATTTAGTTGTCAGCCGAGTATTTACATTGTTTAATTATTTATACATATCAGATTAAATGTTGATCTGTAAATAGAAAATCGCAGCGTGCCATACCGTTAAATTAATTATTTTTAGACTAAGGAATCCTATTAGACTTGTTTAGACTATCAGTAGGAATAATGATCGCGAATTGAATTCGAAACGATTACCTATTAAGCTTTCTTTTCCACTGTCCACCTGGTTATGAAGAAATTAATTTGACACCGACATCTGATGAACGATGAACCTGTCAAAAATTGGACAAAGCTTCAAATTAATTTTCGACTTAATAAAACTAAAACTAAAAATTATTGTTATTTGAAATTTTTATCCAATCCAATCAATCCTCAACTTACCTTGTTGATATGAATTATGCAATGATTTTCTTCACACCGGTTTGCCGATGATATGATTAATTCAAAATTAAAGCACTTTCTGGTTATACTTGACTCGATCCTCACAAAATGGTTTTCATCTAATTTACATATGGCACGGCACTAACGGTTTGGTATGTTTCTAATTTGAATATTTTTTAATCAGTTCAGTGCACTCGCACTACTGCGACTACGCTCGCGTAGACAAATCAATTTATTCGCTAACTTTTGACTTTATGCAAATAAACACGAGAAGTTGACAATCCATCGAGGAGGATGAAGATTTAACTTGACAATGATGATGCAGTTAGATGCACCAGATTGTTCCAAACTCTTCTTCACAAGGAATTGTCCCCTATTTTACATTAAATTAAATTTTCTCTCCACCAACCTTTCCAACTATGATTAGAAGGCTTTAACTCGCTTCGCAGTAATCACTAATCACCTGATGATGGATGAAGTAACGCATAAGCTTTGAAGAAAATCCACTGCTTTTCGCTGCGATAATAACAAAACAATTTTTAGAACTAGAAGACGATGATGTGATGATGACGAATGACTGTCTTTTACTACATAAGCACTTGGAATTAAAAATCTTGGACCTGCTGTTTCTCAAAGAGAACAAACACGATTGTGTTGTGTAATACGTAACGTAGTTGCTGGTTTTGCATAACAAGAAAAGAATTGCTAACCTTTCTTTAGTCCGTATTCCATTCCTCCAGCATAGCATAGCAGCAGAGCAGCTGAGAATGAGAGATGTGTTTTAATGTGATGATATCGCGTTTGAGCAAACATAGGAGGACGAGAGTGCTATGCATGCGAACGCGAAAAGCTATAGCTATGGGTTTTGGGTTGGAGTTGGAGTCTTTTTGACTAATAAAAAACGTTGAAAGAGACGCTTCGCTCGCTCTGCTCTCTGTTGCTTTGTTGCTTGATTTGGATCATTCGGTTCTGTGCATGGAATATTATGCAAAACAAGGAAAAATATTAAAATATTGGAATTCTAATCTAATGCTATTACTATTATTGAACCCTTTTTAAACCCTAATATATTTAATATGTAAATAGTTTGAATGATCTAACACGGATGTTTTTATTGTCGTATATTGGTCGGTCGGATTGAGCTGGAGTGGAGGAGCAATGGTGTAGGATTTTATGACAAAAGAAGACAAAGATCTTTAAACCCTTTTTAGGCTTATGAATATGATTGAAACAAGTATTATACGGGGAATAATTGCGTGAATCATTCCAAATGTGTGTAACAAAAACAAAAGGATAGCATTGGATAATGTTTATATTGTGGCGGCGCGGCGATAGGATAATTCGTCCTTTTAGAAGGAGAAATGTTTTAAGTTATTGTTCTTGAAAAGTAAACAATTTCCTTTCACGAAAACATGCTTATAAAAATACAGGTATTTTCTGTCAAAGGGATTACTACTTTTGTATTTGACTCTGTAGTTTATAATTACTTAAATGTAAAGCATCCGCCATTTAGAGTTTTGCATTGCATGATAATACGGATAGCTATTTTATTAGCTGATGCAGAAGCAAAGCATGAGCTGGAATTTGTTCATGATAAAAATTACGATAATGCGGTGGTCATTAGCTCATAAAAAGAGAAAGTTTCGTGTTGGAGAAATAACCCTTGCATGCAATTCGTTAAATTTTCTATGGACAGAATTTATTCCACATATTCCAGAATCCAGAGTTCCAGAGTCCAAATTCAAAGCGTAAAATCAGTTTTCTTTTACAATGATGTTTTTTACCTAGGCTATTTTACCTATTATATAGCTACTTATAGCTTATCTGTATAAGTATAGCTACTTTGTGTGTAAAGTTATATTCCGCATAGCTAATTACTTTTAGCATTTTTTTGGAAGTTTTCAGACGCACGACTCACGAATGAGTTCTATAGATAAAAAATCACTCTAAAGGAATTTTACCATTCATTTTCATAACTTTTCCTTTCCTACACAAAAGAGAGTATATATTTTAAAGCAAATGATTTTAACAAAAAGTCTTTCCAAACTGCTGCAAGTGTTTTCTATTTTGCCATCTTTCTACAAGCAACAATATTTCATGACCATCATAATCAAAGACACACTTTTTTCACAAAAGCAAGTAGTGAACATATTCATATGAGTCCAAGCCAACCCAGACTAGTTAACATAACGTCAACGTAATCATTAAACTTCAAACAATTTCCAAAGTAGGCAAACTAAACAAGCATAAGTTTTATTTTTAAAGATCCTGTGAAAAACTACAGCAGCCTAACATATGAAAGTATGTTCGATGAAAATGATAAAGACATGCCAGGCAGGCACGGAACAGAGGCACATTAGTTGTTGCAAAAATTGTGGTGTCAGTGCAGCAGTGCCAGAGTGCCACTGACAGACAGTGGAATAGTAGCACATTGGAGCAGGAGCGTGGTAGGAGCACTGGCACAACACCATCATCACCACCACCGAGCTTTGTAAAAATTATTATTGGGTAACCTTGAAAAATTGAGAAACCGTATGTAAGACTTGTGTTACTGCGATTATGGCTATCTCTCTGTCTATCTGCGAAACTTATGCATTTTGTTATGAGATATTGCCAAGCCAAGTTGCGTTAGTGGTAATCAACAAAGTAGAGAGAAACTATAACTAAGCTAAACTAAACATAAATGTTAGCTTTTTTCTACATCGCTGTACTATTCCATTTACTTGTGGGTCTGCGTGCTCAGTCAAACGGAGCTCGCTTTGAAACACATACTTTTCAA
>JAHZNJ010003643.1:0-23316 GCA_027744475.1 Lepidocyrtus cf. sotoi NNG-2020
CACCGACGGACGGACGGACGGACAGACAGACGGACAAACAGACTAATCGCATAACTAGATCTCCGATCTAGTAATAATACCAGCAGCGATTTTGGAGGTGCGGTGGTGACAGTGGATCCAATCTTATGCGCTATATCGAAGTAGAGGGTGGTGGTGGATAAGCTTAATCATAACTTACACTTAGCAAAGCAAGAGAGTAAAACATTGGTCTATTACCTCTAAAGAAATTCTTAGAATAAATGTATTGGACTATGGTTAAAATTATCCGTTCAATTTCTCTTATCGCTTACATTTGTGAATGGCTACTTTCTTTATTTTATAGCAGCAGAACTCACCTCAGCTCGAGTTATTGTTAAATCGAAAATTTACTGGAATAAAAAAGCTCAGCCGCAGTCACAGTCATAAATGTTAGCATATTATACAAATATAATAGCAAAAACAAAATTTATGTGAAGCTTTGATTGTTTCAACGGTAAGACACCCAAATTATTATATATGGCTGGTTGATTTCATCGAAACTCAAATTATGTCAAGTGATTGATTGTTTTTCTTCCAGTCAAAACTTTTTTTCTTTCAGAAATCTTCAATCTTTTAGATTGCATCGAAAATTTACGAATGAAAGTTAAAATTTAATTCCATTCAAAACATTCCATTTTTCATTTAACTTTTAGCTAAATAATTCATGCAACGAGCCGAATTTAAGACAAGATTATTTGCATGTAAATTAATAAGAATTTCGGACTCTAAAGTAATAATAGTGTGGCATTAAAGTTTATATAACAATAGTTAATCATAGGTAATACCAAATCGCTGTGCTACTGTAAATAATCAATCTATCTGCATGATGGTTGCTACATGTTTTGATCGTGATTGATTAGTGTCAAACAAATTCGTACTTTATATGATTTTGATTAAATTATTGTACATAATTTGAAATATGAATAAAATTTTATTAAAAGAAGGTGCAAAATACTACAAAATCAGTAATGCACACACAAACTTACATAAAAATAAGTTGCCTGGAGCAGCAGCAGCAGCAGTCAAGTCAAAATTTCTATTAATTCCATTCTCTTACTTTATTTTCTCTCTACATACAGCATTTTATTCTATTTATTATTCCACAGCACAGCAGCAGGGCAACATATTTTATTTTATTTCCTAGTTAAACTACTTGCCTTGCTTTTTTGGATAGAATGGCTGCTTCTGTTGCTGCTGCTCTACTCAACTGGCTTGTCATATTATGATTATGCTTGTAGATTACCAGAAAATCGTTATCGGATCAAACTATTGCAGAGAAGAATAATTTCCCATTTCTCCTTTTCCTGTCTACTCCGGACATTTGTAAAATTACTAACGGAGAAAATATTGGCCTCTCTCTCTCATTCTCTCTTTGCAACTACGTCTCTGTCTCTGCACTACTTTCTGTTTTCCTTTTCTCCGTCGTAGTACGTACTTTCCTTTTTTGGCTAGAATCAAATACTTATTGCTACACATGTACAACACAATATAAAATAAAAAAATACAGAATGCAACCTTCCTGTCAGAACTCCTACTACCAACAACACACTCATATAATAAATATTTAGTTAGCCATTTTATGCTACTTTACATGAAAATGTCATTATGTACCCACGCCACCACCAACCGAAAAAGTAATAGCTAATGCAAGAAGAAGAAATCAACGACAAAATGTTCGTATTCATCAGGTACGTACTAAACATACGTATGAATGAATCCGCAGCAAAATAAACTTTGCAGATGCTTAATACAGCAACAGTCTCGATCACTGTACTACACAGTAGCTCGCCTGGTCTGACTGACTTGGCTTTAATTTAAGCTTTTAGTTTAGACGCTTAAAGAAATACAAGAGTAAGAAGTAATGGATTGTTATAATGTTGTGAGCTTTATATTTTTACAATATTTTCATGATAATACAATGCACAAAAAATTATTTTCAATTATTCCTTCACCGATGACGATTTGTTATTTTTCATGACGGTAAATAGCATGCATATTATGTACGTGTTCGTATGTATATGTTTTAGTACCGAAAACATTGTTTTTCTATTCAATTTTATGGCAACTTGTGGGATTCCTCAATAACCCTTTGACAATGTGCATGAGTAGAAAGGATTTAAGGTGAAAGACATAGACATGGTTGGTAACTATGTAAGATCATGCGAAGTGATTTTCCCTCCACTATACACATATGGAATGGTCACTTTCTTTCACTGGAAATTTTCAACATTCACATATGACCCTCTATTATAGTAATAATTTTTTGTTTCTTTTGTTGCTTGGAGTTTGCAAGAACTCTTACGCGTCAGTCAATGCAATGCCAATAATAAAATCATGACGACGGCGACAGCTATTATTGATTTTTAAGAGAAACTGAAAAAACTCGAAAAAGAAAATTGAGGTATGGATAAAACAACACACAGAAAATCTATTCATTCATCATCATCATCATCACTATCATTATCATCATCATCAATAATAATATCGCCACCAAAACATATCCATAAAAAAGGGTTTGTAAGTTATAAAAGCTGTTAGTTTACTCATGTTTGTTGAATAGATGGACAAATGAAGGAAATCGCGGTGTTCTTTTTTCATAAAATCTTAATATTTATGTATTAATCATGTGTCACTGGGCCGCTACCACGTTTTTTGGTTTGGTGCTTGCTACCCGTTGTTTTAGTTTTCTGCAGTTGCAGTGAAGGCATAATGCATAATGTAAGCAGATAGCGTGTTCCCTCCTTCTCCCTCCCGTCCTTTACATCGGCTTGAACGATATGACGACTTGTAATAACAATACGAAGAATATTATGTTTACCAATGTGTTATAAGTAGAAGACACACGTCGCTGTCCAAATGATAGTTTTGGTTCGTTGCTGAATATTGGGTATTACCTACTCCTGATACTTTTCGTATCGAATCCGCTCATTAAACATTCAGCAAGTTAATTGATTCTAATTGGTTGTTTCTGTTTTTGCTGCAGTACTACAATAAAACAAATTTGTGAATTTTAAGCAGCAGAACAATTTTATTGCAATTACTATGTAGTAACAAAACAGCATAACTGACAGATGAAGGTCAGATATATATGCAATGCAGGAATTACTGGCCTAAGGCTACATCATTGTGCTTTTTTTCTTTTTAAACAATTGTCTTAATTTTTTAGCATTGCATATTTTGCAGATTCGGAAACAAGCGTATTATAAATATTTTAGAAATGCTGCTAAACTGATTGTATTGGTATTTTAGCTGCTTTTTCAATCTGAAGAACTTCGAGAAACTATTATTTAGCTTTTCTCGAGATGTCATCATCACATTGCAAATTTAATTCACGTAATGACGCAAAACGTAAGTATCTTCTGCAAGATTTTCACAGGAATCATGGTTAAATTGTATGATAAACTTTCATATTAAAAACGGTTCACTATTATACTGTTTGTTGCTCTCTTCGGGAGTGTCCAAACTGACTATGAATGTGAGTGAGATGAAAACAGAGATTATGAAAACAATAGCAGCTCTTAAATGCCAATGTCCAGCGAAACACACAAAAAGTCATATAATAATAGAAATCCACATTGGATCGGATTTCTCGGGGGAATTGCAAGGATTTCTATAAGAAGGTGGAGAGATTCCAGAAAGTCGTGTGTAACAAGGAAATGTCCAAAAAAGAAAATAAAAGTTGGTTGTTGCTGCTCTCGTGTTAAAAAAAGAATGAAAAGCAGAGTAAGAGAGAAAGAGGGAAATGAATGGAAACAGGCAGATTGCTCATAAAAATCTTTATATGTACTACAAAGGAGTCAGTCACAACGCAATGTGGAAAAGAGAGAGAGAAAGAAATGAGGAAAGTTTCCTCTTTCTGGAGGAGGTTTAATTCTCTCAGGAGTTTTGATGTGATAGGCAGGTATTGACTGCACCTAATCAATAAATCAATACGTTGTCAATCATGATGGGAGTGAGCGAGGAAAAAATTCTGGAAGAATTTAGTTTCAGATGAGAGACAGAAGAAAAGAAAGTGTAGAACAGTGTTAAACTGATTGGGTTGCTTTACTAGTGATGATGATGACGACGATGAAGAAGAAGATGATGAAAACTAAGACGGGGAAAAGAAGGGGAAATAAAACATGCAGCAGGTTATTGAGGTTTTTATTTCTTTTCTTATATTTCCTTCTTCTTCTTCTTCTTCATCATCTTCCTTTTCCTCTTCTATCGACTTAGCGAAAGCTGTTTTGTTGTTCTTATGAAGAGGAGAAGCGTCGTCGCCTTTCACTATTGTTGCAATGCTGCTGCTGTTGATGATGATGATGAAAGGAAGATAATGGAGCTTTCTTTCTTTCTCTCTATCTGTCTTTCACTCTCTTAAGTTGTGTATCCCACTTTTTTTGTGGGGGAGGCTACAAGTAGGAGAGAAGAAGGAGAGGATCCGCGATGGCAAGAAAAACTCTGATGTGTTGCGTTGCTGTTCTTTCCAGTGTTTATGTATATATATGCGGTTTTGTTCAATTTTCATTATTCTATCATCGCTTTTCTACCATCCTTCTAATCTTTCCATCATTCCACACACCACATTTCTTTTCTTTTCATCAATATAACCAATTCCATTAAAAATCATTGTTTCAACGAAATGAACAATTTACAATTTTATGTTTTACACGTCAAAAATAGAATTGTTTAGTTTGGAAAAATAAATAAATTTAATGATTAAAATACATTTTTTCACACCTTAATTATTTTTGCTACTACTACAATGAACATTTTTTCAAACGTCATATTTTAGTAAACCTATTGCTTCCTAGATAAAAAAAATAAATTCCAAAGTGAAAATAAAAAGGAAAGAAAAAAACTCGTGTAAAATGCCGCGAAGGATTTACTATTTAAGCTGTACATACTTCTAATCCTACACAACCCGTGCCATTGCTGCTCCTGCCACGATTGCGACTTTTGAAAAGAAGGGAAATCCTTCATTGTAATATTATTGATGAGGAGAGAGAGAGAGAAAGAGAGAGAGAATCATCGCTTTTCCCTTCTTCTTCTTCCTCTTACTACAACTAACTTCGTTCGTCTGATACAGACAGACACACACACATACATCCATATCTATCCATACAATACACCATCATCATCATACAGAAGGCAACATTTCCTCGACTGATTTTCAATCGATCACTCATTTCTTTGCTAATTACGAAAGGCTCAGTCAGAGAAAGAGAGTTCTTTCCCCCTTTTACGATGTTTCGATTTTCATATAAAACGCAAACTAGTAACAGAAATATTATATTGAAATGTCATGCGCAACTTTATCACGCTCCAGAAAAAATAAAACTAATTTACACAAACTTTTAGCAAAAGCGGATGATGGTTTCAGAAAAACATAATATTATTTTATATTAGATATATATCAATATACGTATGTATTGGTACATAGATGAAATAAAATTTATCCAGTTGCGTCGGTGACAGTCCTCTACCAAACCTATAACGTAGTAGCTTGACAAAAAAGCCAGAGAAAGAGATGTGTTTTACGTACATCCTATTAATAGGCATTTTAAGTGCTCATCTAAAGTAAGTGAAGAGACGAGAGAAAATTAAAGATAGAAAAATTATTTTTGAATGTAGGAAGGTACCTATATTTTGTCACTATTTTTCAATGAATGAGCGATACACCAAATAAAAATGTCATACTTGATCTAATTTCATCCGATGATGGTGATGATATGATGTGATGTGATGTGCTACAACCATCATAGCTACTGCTGCTGCCGCTTTTTAGCATTGATTTAAAGTTGAAGTTGAAGCGAATGAAGGAACGAAAGGAAGAGTAAAACTATCTTTTTTATCGGCGTTAGATAAAATATAGATATACCTATGCATGCCACTTTTATACGACGGCTGTCTTTGATTGCAAGTATTGATTATTTGCTTCTACGTTTGAGAAGGAAAATGAAGACGATCATAATGAAGAATCGAACAGAATTTTAACTGAAACGGTTCGATTCTATCTTCTCAATATAGATTATTAGTGGATATAACTGTTAAAGCATCGCACAACTATATCGTCATCATTTCATAAGACATCTGCCTCTGCAAACCCTTCCCGTTTCTTATTTAGGTAAAACGACTTCTTAAATTTTTTCTTGATTGTTTACACATTGCTTTTGTTTGTTTGATTGTTTCATCGCACATTAAATTAAGTAAATGAAATTATTAAGTTCAGTAGAGTGCATTTTTATTATGTAATTTTAAATTATAAAATATATATGTTTAGAAATTAAATCTTAAAGGCAGACATGCATACATTTAACATAATACATTTTTATTGGATTCCCCGTTTATCGTTAATTAATCCATGTATGAGTATTGAGTTAATTTATCAGAGGTCACAATAATAATAATAATAATAATACCGGGAAAAGTATAATGTAAAGTGGAAGCCATCCTATTACCACAACTACTGTAGTATTTGTTTGGAAACGAAGCCCACAAGCAAGTTTCTGGTAAAGAATGTATGTCTGTAGGCTTCTTTCTGTTTGTTTGGATTAGGGAAACGTGCAGGTTGTGTGTTTGTGTGTTTGAGCGAATACACTATTATTTTTTTTATATAAATTCCTACTACAACAACTACATAGATAGAAAACACAGAAAGTTGCACTAATCCGAATAAAAACTCCTGATTCTGTGTTGTTGCTGTTGTAGTAGTAGTAGTAGTAGTAGTAGTACTTCCAGCCGCACATCTTTTCCCCCCTTCATCTCCAATTGTCACTCGTAATTAAAATGTGGATCGATATATTGCTTCCATCTCCGATATCGCCGATAGTCAACCATTATGATTTGCCCTTTCGGATCCAACAGCCACCACTACCACCACCACGACACACAAAAAGCTGCACTACTCACATCAGCTATATCATGCATTAAAGGTTTGAGTTTGAATGTGCCGATGCGATCATGATGATGATGCGATGTGCCTTGTACAGTTTTTTTGTTCTTTCCCTTTTAATTGATTTGATATAGCCAGGCAGACATCATCGTTCAATTTAACATTTGGTTTGTCTAAAAACGCAATAGAAAGTTTACGATCTGGCCATGGAATGGAGCCAGCTATTTCTAGCCTCGAACACATACACATGAAATGAAATGAGTTTGATGAAATGGCTTTCCTCCTGCAGAGAAGAGAAAGTGAAGTAAGTGAATAAAATAAAATGATCAAAAAATGAAATATTGAATGCAAAAATATTTTTATTTAATGCCTTTCATTCAATAGTTTACCAGAAATGCTCATTTTTGGTTATTTGTTTCAGTTTTCTGAAATTAAAAGATTCTTCAATATTTTATTTTAATGTGCAATCAAAATTAGTAAAATTTAAATACTTTAAGGTTTAAATTTACTTTTCATTTTTGTAAATTCTCAAACAAAGTACAAAATCCTTTACATTGCCAATTCATGATTCCTAATTCAAATCAACAAAACGGTTAGGTCAGGCTAAAGCATTCAACAGAAAAGCAACAGCTTTTTGCGTGCTTGAAATGCATAATATTATAAGGCAGTAACCTATTATAAGAAAGTAGATCTGACTGAATGTATAGATGGAATGTCTTGAACTAAATAGACAAATAAAATTAGACTTGTAAAGTTCTTTTTCTTTCTTTCTCTAATAAGTAAGCCTAACTGAAACCTTACAAATTTATCTAGTACACAAGTATCTTACGGTTTTAAATGAATGGAGCGAGTAAGAAGGTGGATGGCCCTATACACAACTAGTAAATACCATTTCACTGCTTTTTTTGCCTTGCTTTACTTTTTCTCAATTTTTCACGAAAAAAAGTTCTTTATTCTTGCTGGAGGAGTGAGAGTGGCTTAATGTGGTGGCAATCGGGTCTGCCTTAAAAAAGGATTTTTGGGATGAAAAAAGAAAGCTGTTAAGTTAGTCTTGTATCGATACTTCTCTTCTCTCTCTTTCTCCTCATTCTTTCTCTTTATCTATCTATAAAATACGTCATTTCAGTCAGAAGGAGAGAGATGGATAAATGGATAAAAAGGATGACTATATAGATTCAAATCTGAAATGAGAGGCAGGCCGACAGAGCTCAGCGAAACATTAGTGTTGGCAAGTATATAACAGCGGCAGCAGCAGCATTCATTCGTATTTAATAACGACGGAGAATGCAAAGACTTATATTACTACTAGACGGATAAAGAGAGAGAGAAAGTGGAAAGTAGTTGTAAGAATGGAATCAGAGAAATCAAAATCAGAGGCATCAAGAACAGAATCAATTGATAGAGGAAGAAAGAGAGAAAGAGAGAGAGGGAAGTAGTAATACCAGCTAGATATTATGTGTGATAGGAAAAACGCAAGGATGGATGGTGAGGAGTAATGGGAGAGTGGAGGAGGAAGACGACGACGAAGAAGAAGTATTACATAAAACTTGTCGTAATGGCAGGAACAGAATAGGATTGAATCAGCAGCAACTCTTCAACGACTCCTGCCAACTTTATGTATAATATGTCTCAAATGAAAGAGAGAGTTTGAAGAGCAAAAGAGGACTTTATATATATTATTAGGTTGTTGGTTGCTTTGCTTTGCTTTTCCCTCTGTGTGCTGCTTCTTCTTTCTCTCTCTCCTCTTCTTACTCTCACTCTCTCTTTCACAACAACACACACATTTTCTACTAACCCTTTCTGTCTTTCCTGTACTGATGGTGACGTCGTCGTATAATATAAATATGTTTTTAGTAGAATGCTTTTTTGGTATGGTGTATATGAGCCACAGACAGACAGAGAGAGACTTGCGCGATTGATTGGTATCGGCAATCAATAGTATTCAGCGTATTATTGATTAGTTTGTGAGATGAGGAAAGAGTTATCAGAGACAGCAGCAGCAGCAGCTAGAGCAAGAGCATAATATACACTGCGTCAGATTTGCACAGTAAGTCCCTGTTTATTTTACAACTCACTCTTCTTTCTCCTTTTGCCTTCCTGCTTGGATGGCAGCAGAAGAACTCATCGCATCGTGTGTGGATTGCACAACGAAAAAAAAACTCTTCTTCTTCTTCTACTTCCTCCTCTTCCAATTCCAATTCCAATCCAACTCGCTCCTCTTTCCTCTTCCTCATCTTACCCATCATCACACACTTTTACCCACACTCACACACACACTCACACATTGCCTCTCTCCCACGTTTGTATGTTGTTGGGAAAATACTCGCGAGTAAGAGGAAGTGAGAGAAAGCGGCGGCAGGAACAGAGAATGGACTAAACGAAAGAAGCCTTCGCTCCCGCTAAACAACAAATCACATTACAAACGTCAACACTAAACAATATTGTCAATAAATAGATAGGGGCACACACAAATCCTTTTGCCGGATTACCTACGTGGGTAGTAGGAAGTTAAAGTTAGCTTTTAATAGCAAACACAGCTCCAAACAATTAGCCTTTTTCAATATTGTTATTATTATTACTAATTAGAGAAGAGCATTTTTACTTGCTTATTTATAAGTACAAAATATATTTTCGAAGAAAAGAAATATTATCCAAAAAAATTTCCTGCAATATTTTTGTCTAGGTAATCATAAATTTTAAATAAGTTTACATAAATAATTAAATACCACCACAAATTAACATATCGACATAATTATGTATTTTTAATTGAAATTAAATTCCTGTCAGGGCAATTCACTTATAAATAACCTAACCATACCATAACAAAAACATAACGTCAAAGTCACGTCCTTACAGCAGTCAACAAACTCTTAATCAAATAAAATAAAATAAAGTAATATTATTGTGCAATACTAGTTACAGTCGTACCACATACCGGCATCATTCTTGTGACATTAACAAAGACTGCTTAAACTATTTGTGGTTATAAAAGAGTATTTTTAATTACGTGAGTCATCATCATCTTAATAATAATCATCATCATAATCTTCATCGTCAGTATCAACAGCATCGACATCATAAACGGAGAAATCAAGTTCATTTAAAGACAGCGTGTGTATAGTTGTGATAATGGTGAAGGTGAAACATAAAAATAAATTTGAAAATAAAGAACAAGAAGGAAAAGGAGAAAGTACCTGAAAAGTGAAGTAGAAAAGAAAAAAGAAAGAAGAAGAAGAAAACGACCTAGCGTTTGAAATAAGAACAGCCACCTGCTGCTGCTTTACTCCTACACACGGCTATTTTGCTACTCTACTGCTGCCGCTGCTGCTGTTATTGCCATTGCCGCTGCCACAACTGCTGATTCCCCACACACACACACTTACCTAAAATGGATATTACTATATTCTTTTATAAGCTACGTTAGTTTTTTCTTCGAGTAAGAAAGCAAAAGGGAAGCACATGTTTCAATGTAAAATTATAGTGCGAGGGAATGTATATAAGTTTGCAACAGTGTGTACGGAACGGACGGACTTACTTACTTGCTTACTTTCTCTTTGGCCGCTCAAATACTTCTGCTACCACCTTGAGAGCAAGGAATCCTTTTTTCTTCTCCATCCCAGCTCATTTTTTTCTATATTCAAGAAAAAATGGAAAGAGAAAGGAGACAAACAAAGAAAGAGGTTCTAGAGCAAAAGAATAATGTTTTCCATCATACCGAAGCAAGGGAATATGGCTTGTGCCTACCGCCACCACCACCATTTCACCACGTACCCATCTTTTCGTATTCTCCGTTTGCTGGACTATTACTCTGAAAAAGCAGGAAAGAAAAAAATGAAGAAGCAAAAGCAAAAGCAAGCATCCGTTTTCAAGAACGCGTTGACCAGGCTGCAGACAAAAGTGAACTGAATAAACTTTTCCCCTATCATGCTCCTCTTAGAGACTCCTCTCCTTCCTTTCACCACGGAAGTTTATGTGGGAATGAGAGCAGGTTAAAAGAAGAGACCACGTATAAACATAGCAAACGTGCGAGTAGGCAGTAGTGGGATGGTATACGGATACGGATACGATGATGAAGAATATGACTTTTGTGCTGGCTCCCACTACTTCTGCCAGTTGCTTTCAGTTTTTTTGTGAATAGAATAATATTCATCTATGAAGGAATAACAACAGCAACGGCATGCTACTATGCTGTTGCGTTGTTCGTAGTACATAGCAAAATAGTAGTATTATGTATAGCAAATGTGGAGTGGAAAGTGGAAGTTGTTTGAAGCATTATGATATCCGATTATGTGTTCATCATTCACTTATTCACTTCACTACTACATCTACTACTACGACAACACGTGGTTCAATTGAAGGGCATAAATATTTGTGAAAACGTAATGAATTGTATGACACCTTAAGTTAACGTTTCTCTGTAGTTACTGTAATGTTGTTGTTTTTACTAATTAGAAGTTATTCAGCAAAGAAGCAGTGGAAAAACGTAAAACAAGGAGCCAGTTTATGTGAGTGAACGCAACAAAACAAAATATTTTATTCGTAGATTTTGAAAATTTTAATTGATGTAGTTAGTAATTGGTAAAAAAACTTTTAATTTCGTTACTAATTGAAAATGTTAAATTACTGATAGAGGGACAAATGAGGATTTTTTAAAAACTGACATTGAATGCTTAAGAGAAAGCGTTTTGGGTTTAAAGCGGCAGAGCTGAATTATTTGCTGGAAGCTGCCCGTATCCGCTTTATGATGAGTATATTTGATGTTGAAGCAGATGGAAAATGATTTCCAATAATGATGATTGTGGAATATTAGTTTCTACTTTCCCACGAATCAGTGAACTCCCTCTGTCACAGGAAGACCGTATCATTACTGCTGCTAATATTTAGAGAAACGAAACAGATTGGATTGGAATCAGTCCCTCCAATGCATGATGAATGCAATGGCAATGGCAATGAATGACTGTTGAAAACCGTTCGTTTCTTTTTTTATCATATTGCATCGATACACTCTTGATAATAACAGCGCATACTAGAAATGAAACGAAAGTAAGTACCAATGCGTCGATGCTTCTTATTATTCTGAATACGATAACAAAGCTTACTCACGACGATCCGGGAAAATCCTAAAAGCTGTTGTGGAATAAACGCATGTGGGAGGCATTTAGGGAGTAAATCGTGTGGATGTGATGTGTATGAGGAGGATGATGATGATGCAGTTCCGTTTTGTGCTTTTCCTGTTGTAGCTTTAAAAAGGATTCCGTGGGTTACTCAAGCGGTTCTCAATCGCTTTGTTGCTGTTGTTATTTTTGGGTGGTAATAATAATGCACATAATAACTTTTCATGAACTTTGCTTATCATAGTCTCATTGTGCAAGAAAATTGTATTGGTAAAATAGCAAGTAAAGAAAGTAGAAAAATAAAAAAAGCGTTGTTTTTTTAAAATTGTTTATAAACGATAAAACGGCAGCAGCGGCTTTTTGAGATACAACGAGAATGAGTTTATTCGAGAGAGAGCTTTTCGACTAGTAGTAAAACGTAAGAAAAATAAGAATGTCTTTAAATTTGCCTGGAAGAAAATTAAAAGATGGCCCTCCTCCACCACTTCTCCCCTTGCGTTTCTGCTGCGACATTCTTTGAAATTTATAATTACGAAAAGTCTTCTTACTATTATTACGTAATAGAACGAATTTTTTACATAATATGAAAAATTTACATAAGAAGAAACCTTGTCAGTGTCTCGTGTGTGTTTCTTTACTTAATTTTTTCCATGTAAAAAAATTTTTTATAGAAAGTTCGTCTCACTTAAGAACGACTACATATCTCCATTATATAATCTCTCTTTCTTCCTTTTCTTCCTTCTTTTTTTTATCTGGAGTGTTTTCTGTGTGTGTGTCTCTCTGTCTGAGTAAATAAGTATGATAGGGAGTTTTTTCATTAATATTCGATGGCCCTCCGGTTGATAATTAGTCGATTTTTATGTTCCTTCTTATCTAATTACAAATAGGGGTTTAAAAATAGGAGCATAATGATGATGATGACGATGATGATCATATCACCTCGATCTCTGTCTCTTACTCTTTCTTTTTCTTTTGCTATAATGTTGATGCGGTTACACAGGCTTCTTTTTCTTTGTTGCTTTCCCTTCGCTTCGGATGATGATATGAGGAGGACGATGGCAATGATGGTAATAATGTTGATGATAATGACGACGTCGTTGTGCTTTAACTCTTTTTTGTCTTATTATCATTATTGAAGCAATTTTTATTCTCCTCTTATTATTCGTCGTACTTTACTTTATGAAGAAAAAGCAAATATAGGAGGGAGGAAATGGGAAGAGAGAGAGAAAGAATGGTAGTGAAAAATACTACACAATACGATAGAGAAGCTTGTAGGGCAATAAAGGGAAAGAAACGCAATTTCTAAAAAGTTTTCTTTTTCTTATCTTACTCATTACGGGAAATGGATGAAGGAGATATGTACCACTATTTGCATTAAAATTTGGAACTGAGGTCCCTTGGAAACTTTATTAATAAGGTAAATTAGCTTCTACTCTAATAAAAAAGAATAATTAAAGCCTTGCTGTAATTTTTTAAGAAATATGTTCAAAATAGGCTGATTCATCAAATGTGTGTTTGGGGTAAGCAAGAATCAAAAACAAATTCTCAGTTGAATGAGTGTCAATGAGTGTTGCTATTATGTAATGTAAATTAAATTTTTTACATTTACTAAATGCAGCCTTCTTATATAATACGTCGTTGACAAATAAAAGTTAAGCTTTGATTGTTAAATGCTCTAATCATTAGTATTTACTTAATTATTATAAAGTTAACAATTTTGGCGAAGAATCAAAATTATTATTTTTTTAGAAAAAAAAAAGTCGTAAAGTGACAATTCGGTATAATTTGTCAAGTAGATAACTTCTTACACTAACATCACTTACCATATAAAATGAACTTTTTTGTCAAATGTCAAACTTATTAAATTATTCCTGTTCAAACCTCGACAGAAGAGTAATAAATGACACAGAAAAAAACTTTTTTCTTCTCTAATGTTTGCAAATCTTCCTACAGGCTCAAAAATAGAAAAAAACTGTTTAACCAAGAAAGAAAAAAACATAATTTTTGTATACTCGACTGACTGAGGCCAGAGCCAAAGAGATATAGAGAGAAAGTAAAACTTGTTTCGTAAATGCCTTTCATTCGCTTTTTTCTTCTTTTTCTCTCTCTCTTTCTCTTTTTTTTGGTGTTTGGTAATGAGAAAGGCAATGAAGCAAAAGGAAGAAGAAAAAGAGTTGTTTCCATACGCTATTGCCCAGCAAATAGTAGATCATTAGGAAAGTAAGTAAGATAGCAAAATACTCTGTGATAGAGGACCATCACATGCATTTATTTATTATACATATTCATTTTTATACGCGTTTCTACACTTTTCTCTTCATCATCATCATCATCATCATCATCGTCATTGGGAAATGAAACTGTATATATATATTATTATATACCTACACATTATATAAAAGGGTGTAAGTAAGAGTTGGCAAAAAAAGAGGAGAAAAAAGAGCTTTAACAGTTTTAGTTAAGTATAAGCTTGTCTCATTTCACATTTCTTGTTTTAGTGAACTGAACTACCCCTTTCCTTCTTCTTCACCCTTATCTCGTTTTTTCTAATTAATTTAAGAGCCCAAAATTCTCTCTTCCTCTGTCTTACAGTTGATTCCTTTTCTCTTTCTCTCACGTTCTCTCTCTCTCTGTGTGTTTTCCTTATTATATATTTTTTGGTGTCGAGAAAAAGTAGTATTAGTTGGTTAACTCTGCTGTTTAGTCTATAGTCTATCCCATTTATTTCAGCTTGCGTTTTTTCTAGGCCTCTCCTTCAAAAATATCTTTAGTTTAACATTATTTGCATCATCTTTTGCATCATCAGAATAAGAAATGAGTGAAATAGAGTTTTACGGCAGGAGTGAGAGAGAAAGATTTTCTTCAGAAGAAGAACCATTATAAATATACATTTCCAGTTCCACTTTCAAAATTTTTCTGGTGATCTGGTCTTTTCCTCTCTCTCTCTCTCTATCACTGAAATAAGCTTGTCTATTTGCTTTGGTTGAGTAAGTTAGTATAGTGAAAGAGATGATATTATTGTTATGAAATCATGATTCTTCTCCTCTCTTCCCTTTTTAAATCTTTTCTTCAACTACTACTGTGTTATTTTTTGCTATATCGTTCGCTCCTGCTCTTTTACCAGTAAAGTTCCTCTCCTCTTCTGATTCCTGACTTTTTCGCCGCTAAAAAATTTTCTCTGTCTGTCTTTCCCTCTCTTTTCCTTTCCTTGTCAAATCTCAAAAAGTTTGTTAGTTAATTCAAGCAAAAATATATATCATTCTTTTGCTTGTCCATTTCTCCCTCTTCTCGCACTCTTCTCCCTTTGCTTTGCTTTACACTTTATTCTATCTATGTACAATTGCAATAGAAGTTTTTTCTTCTCTTCTTACTTCTGACTTCTTCATCTTGATCTTTTTCACTATGACTCTGTATGAAATAGCACCAACAATCTTTTTGTACCTACTACTCACTAAGCTCGGCCGTTCCCGTTCCACCATTCCCGTTAAAAAGTGTACAAAACATTATATTATAAGCTATATAATATGTGTGTAGATAGAAACCTTTACGTTCACACGTTTGCTGCCGCCGCTGATCTTCTGAATTTCTTAAATCTATTTACATTTTGACTTTTGAAGATAAAAAGAAAGAAGAATCAAGAAAGGATAAAAGTAGAACAATGTAGATATGTATGAAGTATATTTATAGACACCGCAATGATACTGAATGATATAAAGCTTTTCATTCCACCACCACCACGTTTCCTTCTTCTTCTTTTTCTTAAAGTCACAATTTTAAGTTTAATCTTGTACTTTCATCCTGACGATCAACGTTTGAGCAGAAAGAAAAAGAGAAAGAGGGAGAAAGATGAGAGAGGGAGCATCTAATAAAAGTACAAGGACCAAAAATACTTCTTCTTCTTCTCCTTACGTAATATGGACAGATTTTCTGTAGTGCATGATGTAAAGTAGCGTTGTCACTGTCAAATATAACCTTAAAAAGGTTCTTCGGCTAGAAAAGAAAGAAGGGTGGTAGTAGTAGTATTATTAAACGTGTATATCAAAATAGAGAGTAAACTTTTTTTCTTCTCTCTCTCTCTCTCTTTCTTTTGATCTCCCTTAGGAATTCCTTGCAAAAATTCTTGAGATATTCTTCTTGTTGTTTAAGCTCTTTCATTTCCTCTACTCATTGTAAAATATACTGTTTTATAAAATGAACAAGACAATGAAAATACTTTGTTAAGTTTAAGTTAAAACTAGACTAAAAAGGGAAGAATGGGTACTAATTCTTTGTAATAATAATAACAATAATACGCGGGATCAAATCGAGAAGAGGAGTTTTTTTTCTTCGGTCTTCCCTAAACAGATTCTACTTTTAAACCCTGCCACTGAATCATTCCTCTTTTAACTGAAACATGATGAATGCAATTGTATCTTTCGAAGATAGGTCGGTGGAAGTGTCGTTACCAGAAAGTTTGATGATAATGATACAAAAATAAAAAAAATACATGGCGGGAGAAAGTGTTTTGTCTCCACCAAAAGTAAAAAACAGGAACTTTTTTTAAAAAAGTAGGAATGTTTAATTCAAAAGTCTTTTTTGCTGCTTATTTTTAAACTAACTATAAGACTATCGCATAAATGTTTAAAGAACTACCGTGACGTGTGTAAGTAAGTATGTATCTCTTTAACCTATTTATAAATCCCAAAGAATAAAAAGATTCATACTTTTAAGCTGTTGATGATGATGACGATGATAATAGTAATATGTACCGTACAACACCTACAGCCAGCCAAGCCACATAACCATAGACCCTTTCGTCTTGAGTCTCGACTAATATAAGAAATGGACCGGTAGACCCACCACCACCACCACTGATTTTGAAACTTTTAAAAGGAATCAGATTTTTTTGGCATTTTGTGGTTTTTATACCGGCAGTGAACTGTCAACTTACACACTTTCTCATTTCCACAGCAGGCAGGCATTTTCCACTTTGGTTACTTTTACATACTTTTCTCCCTTTCTTTCTTTCTTTCTTTTAACCACCACAGCCACCATCACCATAACTTTTTTGGTACTTTGTTTGTAAAAAAATACAGATAGTAATCTTCTTCTTTTTCGTCCTTATTAAAATGACACTCGATAGTTGTATGTAGGTAGTATGTACCATTACTACTTCTACGTAGAGAAAAGTGAGAAAAAGAGAGTTTCCTAAAAAGAGAACCGCAGCGTGTGGTCTGGAAAAGTGGAGCTTAAAACAAGTAAAAGAAGCTCAATATATTTAAAGCTGTTGTGAGTGGCGGTGGTGTTGGTAGTGGTGGTGGTTGGTGAGGGGTAATGATGTAATGGAGCCGGTGTGTGGATCCTTCTTGGTTTCATTTGGAGGTGAAAATTGTCACTTTTCATTTGTAATCCCCATTTCCCCATTCTCAAATTTTCCCTTCCTTTCTCCGCTTACGATTTTTTTTTCACCTGTTTGTAATGTGTAGTGGTAGTGTGCAGTAAATTTAAAGAGGAAATTATGTGCATTCCATCAAGTCGGGAATGTGCTCTCACCATCACCACCACCACCTCAAACGGATTTCTCTTCTCCTCGCCGTATTTTCATCGTTTCTGTTGTTGTTGTCATTTTTTCAAGAATTATTTCTTTAAAAAGATGAAAGAGTTGAAATATTATAATCCGTAACAATATTAGATACTTGTGAGAATCCTTCATGCAGCCATTATAATTACTTTTACTAAATGTTGAAATGAAACAAACATTAAATTAAAAAAATAACAAAAACTGAAGAAACTTTAGATTTTTATTTTACTGTGAACTTTTTTCCACCACCAAAAAAACTCACATTAGCTTTAAAAAGGAAAATGTTACTTTTGGCGAATAAAGACACAATTAGCGATAACTTTTAGTGCGATGCGATGCGAGTCAAAACTTTCTACAACAGGATGAAATGAAATGGCTTCCGGATTTGGAAGAAAACTCAATTTCTGTTCCTTTCATTATGAACCCTTTTTCTTTTAAATTTTTAATATAAGTGAATAGAAAGGGGAAAGTAGTAGACGTCGTCGTCATTATTATTACTATTTTTATTATTCTTTTTAAGTGCCATTGCAGTCATAGTCTTGATGTAGATGTGTCCAAAAAAAAGATTACCTTTTTTCTGTCACGGGTGGGAGGAATGATTATGATATCAGTTATGGCTTGCGGCTGTAGATAATTGCTGGTGCACAAGAAGAATGAACGGAAGGGTTAAAAGAAAAAAAAGAAAACGATTCTGGAACGTGGAAGGTACCTTGCTTTTGTAGCATAAAAAATAGGGAAAGAAGAATAATAAATGATATAATATTATTTCTAAAAAGTTAAAACTTTTTTTGTATTATAAAGGTAAAAAAAGATGATTCTGTGAGTCCTCATTGTCATCATCATCATTATAATCAACGGCTGATATGGAGAAACAGGAAAAAATAATGACAATTAAAAAAATTTTATTTGGTAGAAAATTAGGGAAGTTTATTATGCCTGTTTTCTCTTCTGTTGAACTCTCAAAGGATAGAGGTCTTTTGGCATTTATTATGAAGACACTACTGTTAATTTCATTTTCTGGGAGAATATATAAAAAGTTCTACTAACAAAAAATTTGAAATATAAAAAAATACCTAAACTGCTTTATTTTATATACATCATCATCGTCGTCGCACTTATCGTCATGTAATTGTTTAAAAGCTTGAGCCATGAAAAGGAATTAATAATTAAGTAGCAGCTTATTTATTCTATGTAATATTATGAATGACTCTTAAAATTACCCTTTGAACTAAACTGTCGCAAATAGATAATACGCTCATACTCACTGTTTATTTAAAAAAGTAGACACAACTTTAGATTTTGAAAAATGGAACAAAAATCAAAGGTGGCTTTTGTTTTTAATTTAACAACACTTTTTCATACTTCGGCAAGTTTGAGTTAAACAAAAAATTAAAAGGATGACAATTATATTATATGAAATAATTTAAAAAACAATTTTCACTAGCTGCGATAATCTACAGAAATATCATTTTGAAAAACGATTTCATTCAACAGCAGCAGCAGCAGCCAACAAGAAAGTATATTTCGCGGCTAATCCTATCTTTCGTGGCTGTAATAATATTTCTGCTGCTGCCCAATTTTCACATTTTCGTCTCTCAACTCAACTCTACTCAACAAACACAACCCTGTCCCTTTTTTCCTTGCTTTCTTCTTTTTTTTTACATAATTTTTAAATGCTCCGTTGTGTTACAGTAAAGCCGCAGCCCGCGTATTGTTGTATTATCTTCTTCTCCTCATCTCTTGGCATTCCGTTAATTTGTTTCTGAGAGTGGAGAAGTGGAGGCCAGAAGGGAAAAAATTGTTCGCCCAAACAAAATTAATCATGGAAAACCCATTTTATTTTTTCGTCTACTATAATATCTATCTTCTACAAGATCATCATAATCATATTTATAAAATGGAGATGGGAAACTTAAAACCAGAGACTTGTGAATGTCGTTTCTTTAGAAAAAGAAGAAGAATCAGTTTATCGTTGAAGAATAAGCAAGGAGACATTTTAGCATCACCACGTTACTTTTAAAAATGAGAAAAAAAATTAATTTACGGGTAAGTAGTAGTAGCGAGAAGCCGTTGCTGTTAGTATATCCGCCACAACCATCGCCACACCGATGGCGACGATAATACGAAACTTGCTTCTTCCTCGCCTCCTCCTTCCACAACCACTTCAGAATGAGTTTCAATTGGAAAATTAAAATTATAATATTAATAATAATAAGGCTACGGCTACAAACACGAATAAATGTTGGAAGACCAAAAACATTTTTTTCGGAAGATACCACCACCAAGTTATATCGGTACATTGATGACATAATTGATGATTTATGGGGAAAACCTGAGCTGTCTGTGTGAAAATGGTGGTAGCATAGCAGCAATCCTTTACCCAACATTTTAAATTTATTAATCTTATATTTTTTTTCAAAGAAAGAAGAAATAAAAAGAAAGTTATCGCATTCTATTTCAGAAGGATTCTTAGAAAGAAAAAGAATTGGAAGAAATAATTTAGTTTATGTGGAATGAATTGTAATTTAACAGAAACTAATCTAATCGTAAGTGAGAGAAAAAGGCTTTGTACTTTCTTCCTTTCTATGTATTTTTCTTTCTCTAATATGTAACACTAATGCGCTTTAAAATTCTCTGTCTGATCTTGATTTGTATTTACATTGTTGATGCTTTTCTTTACTTCTCGCTTTCGGTTACAGTCTCCTATTTCATTTTGAGAAAAATATATTTTTTTATCGTTTTTCTGCGTTTTCCTCATTCATTTTCTCATTAGGCCATTGCCATTATATATTATGCCCTTGTTGCTGCTCTTATTGCAGGATTTTTTTGCTTTTGTGTTGTCGTTGTTGTTGCTGCTGCAGCCATGAGGATGTTTGAAAAAGGAAGAGGGATGTAAAAGGAAATTATATTACCACTCGGATACTACTTGGTTGTATTATTTTTTTGGAAAAAAGATAAAGAAAGAAAGAGACACTGATTTACTCTCAGGATTTGCGTTAATTTCTTTTTCTGTTTTTACTACCACCCGCTTTGATCACTTTTTTCTCCCATTTTAATCTGCACTGATCTTTTCCCTCCTTTCTCTTTTTTCTATTCGTTTTTTGCCTAATTCAATTACGAAAATATAACCACCAGCAGCAGCAAAAACATAGCTGTAAGAGGAGGAAAAGTCTTAAATATATGAAAGAAGATGAGTTTTCTCTTTGGCAATCAGGCTATATATATGTTAACTGGAAATGAAATCAAATTGCATCAAAGTACTTTTTTAAAAACAATATTATCCTTTTTTCTATGCTCAAGTGGGTCGCTTTCTATGTGTAATAAGATATGTATATCTAAAAAAGGATATGGAATCATACAGCAAGAGCAAAAACAATAGAAAATATAAAACAAATTAATACACTTGACAGCCAACAGCAAACTATTTTAAAAGAACGACACACAACGACTAAAAAGATTTTCGGCCTGAAGACTTTTACTTTTCCTATTATTCCACTTCAGATTTTTATATAGTAGTATGAGTTTTTGTAGTGAAGTAAATGAAAATTTAAGCACAATCTAAAACATCATCATCATCATCAACAAAGCCTCTTCTTTCCGTTCTGTTAAAACGATTACTGTTGCAATTTGTTCTGAGCCACTCCTCCTTAAACTTTTTTAAAACAAAAAAGAAGAATCTCGGAATGTTGGGCTTTTGATTTTTTTTAGAATGGCTATCCAGTTTAATTCAATTTTCTTATTTGAAAAAAAAAACTTTCTTTTTATCGTATAAAAAACTGTTCTTACAAAATTGTTAATATATGACCCCGGTCATACAATTGTTACAGTCTGTATACTGATGAGCAAACACAAGACAACTTTTTTGTGCTCATTTACAAAAGAGTTTTATAACAAAACCTGTAAAAATGTAATTTTTAATTGAAACAAAGTTATCTTCGGCTTAGATAAATAATTCAACTTTTTCATAAAACTTTTTTAAAGTATAAATATGGATTTGAAAAGTTAGACGAGATTTCATCATTACGTGACATTTAGCTCTAGTCACAGTCGAAATTTTATAAAAAAATTTTGTTTGCACAATCCTTTGATGTGATAATGCCATTATTACGCTTGTTAGAATTATGCTCGCTGTCTGCTCTTAACGAAATTTTTTAGCGTTATTTATTTTATAATATTATCATCCCTTTAAGAAGATAATTCAATTTGTTCTCATCAACCAAGTAATCATATTTTTCTTGCTATTTGCGTCTTGTTGCTCTTGTTATTTTTAAAACGATGTCTTTGCCATTGTTTATTTATAAACATACTCAGAAAATATATAGGTACTCATTTATACTTCATCTTACCTTGTCAGGATTGTAATTATAAATGGTATTGGATAGAAGTTAAATATTTCCTAAATAAATACTTTGTACTCTGAAAGTTGGCGCTGTTAAGAGTTTTTTGCTTGTAACAAGAAAAAAGTCAAATCATTTTCAAAGCAACACAATTTGACCTTATATGAATGATTCAAAACAGGTCATAAAACAAAATATTCAAAATGACTCAAAGTGAAGCTCAAGCATAGTAGTTGATAGGTGATAAATACATCGTATAATACTTCTGCTGCTGCTGACTAACTGACTGACAAATATAACTCAGCGGCTTCTTTCAATTTCCGTTTCCTTTACGATTTGAAAAGATAAGTGCTGATGATGGGGATAGTGGTGATATGATGAAGCAATTTCATGCAGAAAAAAATGAAGCAAAATCATAACGTGGAAACATTCGGAAGGGGAAAGTGAAATGCATAAAATCTTTCGATGAATAGAAGAAAGAGAGAGAGAGACAGACAGAGAGAAAGAGGAATCGTTCACTCACTACTTTACCATCATCAAAAAAAAACTTTCTTTTAACTTCAACTGGAAAATGATCCACCCATTGATGTTGTTGCTCTTTGCTGCTATTGTGCACAAATGTAAAAGTACTTATGCAAAGTTCCAAAGAGTGGTGTGTGTGTTTGTACGCGTAGGCTGCAGCAGGGAGGAAGTTCTTTATCGCTTTTTTACTAGATAGTTTGAAAAAAAGGATGGGAGAATTACTTGCACATAATCTTCGTTTAGAGAAAGCTTAGCCACCGTGTGTGTCTGTCTCTGTCTGTGTGTGCTTCTCTCTTTCTTCTTTCAACTTCTTTTGAGTTTTTTTGATCAGCATCCCATCGCCCTCACATTTTACGGGCAGGAAGGAGTAGCAGTATAACATCCTCCTGATCACGATCATCGTTATCATCATCATCCCGGGAAGTATTCAGCCTTGACTGGCACATTCTCTCTCTTTTACTTTTGGAGTTCTCAACCCTTCGTTCAACGATGCATACAATTTTTGAGCATTCATTCATTCATTCATTCAATGAGCCCGCTAACTGTTATCCTTTTTGACTTTTGACAGATTTGGCGTATTATGTCAAACAGTTTTGGTTGTGAGATGATGATCCGCTGCTACTGCTGCTGCTAGTATTCCTTTGAAAAATGATGTGTGTTTGCTCTTGTAAGCATACGAAACGAAGAAGAAAGAACTCAACCGTCGCATTACATTCCATTGAGGGAAGATCTTTCCCCATTGCATTGATTTATGTTTTTTGAGAAAATCTTTCTTCATTCAGCAATATTATATAAAAACTTTTTAGTAATCTCTTTGATGTCTGTCTATATATCCATTATTTTGAGAAATATCATTACCATATCATTTCATAAAATTATTATAATATTTAT
>JAHZNJ010003644.1:0-14821 GCA_027744475.1 Lepidocyrtus cf. sotoi NNG-2020
CGCATGTGATTAATTCATGTTGAATGATTAATCTGAGGAGCCAGAAGCAATTACCCCTAAATACAGTATGAAGGTACATAAGTCTCTCTTATTGCTCAATTACGGATTTTATAGCAAATAGTAACACCTGAGTCATGGGGCTCAGAATATTAGCTTATTAAAACTGAAGAACCCTCAGGGTGTTGATTGACGCAGCAACGATTTACATAAATATTTAGATTTCACTTCGGAATTGGAATATTAAATGAAGGCTTTAGGAACTGAAAAGAGAAAATAAATCCTCATTTTTGTACGCACTTTTGTCTGTAGACCCAACAAAATAATTTGCAAACGTCATGCCATGGAAGTGCGTAAAATTACCGCCACTCACTACATCATGCATTGCCCTTAGTATTTATGCAAAATGAAACTAATTTTGTAATAAAAAAATTATCGCAGTTGTAGTGAATCGTAATTTTATACACATAGTTTCTCCATTAACCAAGTAGCGCTTGTTTTCTACGCATGTTTTAAAATATTATGTTGTTGTTCTCACCTAGAACTTTCGCACCAACGCTTGTTTTCTAAACAAACCCGCTGCATACTGATGCTGTGATGCTGCCGTGTTACTGCAAACATCCGCATCCATTCATTTTTTACGACTTTTTAAAACAATGCTCCATTCTACACTTCAATTTGTTGAGTGGCAAATGATTTATTTATTTGCACTTGTCAGCATAATTAATGCAGTTTTATTGACATTGAAGAAAAATAAGGACCAGCTCTTTCATTGGTTTGGTAATCATAATTGGTGCATTTTTTTAAAAGTTTTGAAAAATTGAATTAAATTTTAAAAGGCAGACAAACTGTAAAGTTATAAGCAAAATTCAACCACTTACTTAAAATGAATTAAAAATTTTTGTCGAGTCGTCCACCACCTTTTTTAGTTTTCAGTAAAGTAAATACGTGCTAGTAAGTAGGTGCATCACTAATACAAACACGAATATCTAATCAGAATATTTTAAGAACGATTAGCACTCATCATGTGCTGCTGCTATGCTGTCGGTGTCGGTGACGACGACGATGATGATGAATTTTATCAATTGAAGATAAAGTAATTTAATGTCTTATGCTGCATTGAATACTACGCTCTTCTTCAAAATGGAAATTATTAGAAAAAGGAGATGTGGTAAAACGCTTCTCCATCTCTCTGCTGCTTTTGCTCTCATCTCATCTCTTTCACTCACCCTCTCTTCTCCTCTTCTTCCCATTTCACTTTATAAATTACTCGAACTGCATATTACGATCCTCCTAAAACGTTTCATGTTTTTCTGACTCAGCCAGCCTTACCGAATGACATTTTGAATGAATGAATGCCATCAATTCAAGTTCAAGAGTGGAGTTACTTACTTGGGAGTTACTGCTGCTCAACCCTACACACGCTTAAATCGCATTTTTTACTTTACTTTTCGCTGCGTGTTTGACGTTGTCGTTCTTCCTTTTCTAATTCTATCTTTTTGCTGCTCCTTTTATGTTCAATGCAAAAAGGCAAATGCAACGCGTTGCAAAGTTTTCGTTTTTCTTCTGTATTAAGCCATTGCGTCGTTGTCCTCTTGTCCTCTAAATACATTAATTTACCAAACAGCAGGCATACCACCATAGATAAATCTGTACAAGATTGTACATTCATGTAGTAGTAAATGACTTAATTCATCATTTTGCACATACAAAAACCAACTCCACTCTCTTGTTCCTTTTAAACAATTCTAAAATGATGGTAACAATGAAAAACAGTGTATTTTTATGGAAAGGATAAATAGGCCTCCGACTGATTAGTTGAAAGGTTTATTTTTCTTTGTTGCCTACAACGATTGATTCTAATTGTCTATTCCATATTTGATGTTAAATGCTGATGATGATGATAAACGAAATAATATGCAACAGGATTGCGCCTGTCAAAAGATAACTACTTCTGTTTGGAATGAAATTTGAAATCCAGGATATATTTTTCAAACCTATCTTTATACAAGGGCAACATATTAGCAAAAACAAATAAAGTATTAATTTTTTTCTAAACATTTTTCTTTCTCTGAAAGTTAAAATATTTTATTCTTGCCTTACATTTTCCGAGTACAAATTGCCGATTCGGTCAACATGATTGTGATAAATCAGCTTTAATGGACTCGTAGCGGACTGACAAAAATCAAACGCAAAATCAAGAGTGAAAAGTTTGTATGACTGCTAAAATTGCAGTGGCTTGATGATAAGATGAGGATTCCTTGAGTAGCTATTTATTAATAGATTAAGTATAGCTAGATTGGAGCTTAGTTATAATAAATATGGTAGAAATTAGAAATATGCACTACAGTAAAAGTTACTACAAGAAGTCCTCATTGATAAACACTTTGTAGAAAAAAACCTAACAGAATATTGGATGATAAGATGACATCACAAGAAAATGTGTTTAACTGACTTGTCGGATAAAAATAGTATTAAAATATACAGTTAAAATTTTTCTTGTAAAACAAATCGATATTGAATCACAAATTTTTTTTATTCTTCATTTTGTTATTTTATGAGGAGGAAGAAAAAAATCCCAGAAAATTGTTAGATTTTTCAGCAACTTTGCCAATTTCACAGATGCATGATTGCGATTTGAAAACATGTGCTGTTGTAATCGGGTAAATCATTTGCATGTATCATCATCATTATCAGGTCCGTACAAGATGTTTATAAAGGAAGATAAGATTGAAGCGTTAGCATAGTGCTCATTTTCTATGTTCTGCTTTCCAAGAAAAAATCAGGAAGTAATAATTTTAATATAAAGAATCAGAATTAGAATGACATTGGGAACGTGATGACAAGTCTGATGACTTTGATCATTTTGCGGGTTTTCTACAAAAACAAAAAAAAGTTGGAAGCTACATGTTTAGTAGTCATGTTTTTGAGAACGAAGAAGCAGCAATAAATTTAAATGCAACAAATCTTCCACAGCTTCTTCAAAGACAGTTTAAAAAACGTGACCCTCTTACTTATTCCTAACACTCATCGTCATCGTCCTCATTGTTTACTTTGAATTAAACTTAATTGCTGGGATAGGCTAGAAGAGCCATTTACGTTTTTGTCTTCTTAACCCTTCTGGTTATGAATGAAAAGGAAAATACACTTTGTTCCAAGTACTAATGTACGAAATCTTCCTACAAAGTTTAAACAAGACTTACATTAGATGATGATATCAGTAAGAGAACTTTTCTGTACTTATCTACTTGTGTCATTACTCAACAAAATTTAAACAAAACGAAAACGACCAAAGAAAGACATAATTTGTTTACAAGAAACTTTGTAAGAAGGGAACAACAGGATTTCTTCTGTTTTAGCAATAGTGATGAATGCGTCTATACGTTTTGTAAGTTTGTTGATTGCTATTTTCCTTTCTTGTTTGTAGAATTACAATAATTTTTCAAACCTAAACGGTTTTTAGTCAACGCAACAACTAAGGTGCTGCTCCTGCTCCCGCTTTGCTGTGCCTCTTGTTTACTTAGGCACATAAGTATTTGTGTAATGATAGTTCTTTTTTGTTGAATTTAATTACACCTTTGGCGAAACCAGCAGTGTCACTGTCATTGTAAGCTGTTCTGTTCGTTGTTGGAAATGTTTTCTTTACTTAACTTGAAAGTGAGTCCCGAGTGTTTTCTTATTTCTTTGTTGATTAATGTGTGGGTGGTCTGTCTCTTTCTCTCTTGTGTTGATGATGAAAGGCTTACCAAGTTTTAGCCGCGCTTTTACTTGTCTTTGGAGAAATATTATTTTTGTTTGTCGTCATCATCATCTTAAACAAAATGTCATGTTTAAGTTTTCACAAACCAATCTACGTCTTACAAATCTTTTTTATTCTTTTCTTTTTTGGGTTTTCAGTGTGGAAGTTTAAATATTTTGCAAAGCAGAAATGACAGCATTTTACATACAAACTGCTCCACAGCAGAGCTAAAGTGGTGTACAAGAGTTTCAGAAAGCATCTAAAATATACAATAGCATTGTATTGTTGCATTACCAAGTACAAAGTAGAAAAATAAAGAAAAAAGTTTTCGTTGTTGTGTCCAATGTTGTGGAAATGTCATTATTCCTCGGGTTTATCATAACAAGTAGAGAGCAGCAGCAAAGTCGTATCATCATGGAAATAAAAGCACATTGCATTTCATGCACTTTTACAATAGGTGGTAATGCCGATATAATCCTTGACATCCAGGAAAGTCATTAGATGGGAAAAGATAGAAGGATATCCTCAGTACTCCGTATATTTATCTATGCTATGAATATATAAATTTACGACAATTTGCAGAGTTACTAACTTATATGCAAGAAACATGCAATGCAACAAATTTCTTGCTTTTCCTCACTCTTTCTCTTTCCGTGAGAGTTAGAAAAAGAAAAAAGGCAAAGTTGTAATTGTAAGTTAAGCAAGCATTTTTTTTATTCTGCCAGTAGTGGAAATCCCTATGCTTCTATTCTGCTTTAGTGCGATATCAGATAATATTGCACATAGCACAAAAGTAACATGACATTAAAGAATTTTTTGCGTTTTGTAAGAACCTCAATGTTGCTTTTTTACAAAAAAATTATGATATGCACATATATTGTGTACAAAATAAGGGGAACACACCCACTCTAACGCATTATAGCTATTCCTAGCCGATTTGGAACATGTCCAATCCCACCAAAAAAACAACAGCAAAATGGTATCAAAAGTAGTAAAAGTAAACGAGGAAGATAGATACACTGTTCGATGAGGCAAATGAAAAATTCTCTCGATCTCTCTTGGAATGGATAACTCCCCCTAAGCCATTAGTAAAACAAGAAGATGCCAGCAAATAAGTAGAGGATTACTCCCTATTATCTTAGAAAAAGCGAAGATTTTTTTATGTAATAGTAATTTATTGTGTTTTTATAAATATAATTCACTGCACTATAATATACTACTGCATAGAAAATACATTCATTTTCCCGTCAGTTGTCATTCCATTAGAGATGACGTTTTGCTCTTTTTCTTCTGGATTCTCTTTCACTGTTGCTGCTGCTGGTATGCTGCTCTCGGGTTCATTCAGGCTAGTTGTAAACATGCATTCCTTTTCCTTAATGAATAAACGCATCATGAAGAAAAAAGAAAGTTTGAAAGTAAAAAACTGCACACAGCACTGAGTTCCATTATTATTACCTTCATTCTTCTTCACTCACTGCCATTTTCTGCTGATGTTTCGTAGTAATGAAGATGAAGAGATCGACTGACTTCTAAGCTAAAATAGAGTGCAGTGACAGTTGCACTGCAGGATGATGGCATGATGCGATGGTGTTTCCTTTTTGACGTTTTTACTGTTATGATGTTGTTGGAACAAAGAGATCAAGGTTCTCGAACTCACTTTGTTAAAGGTAATAATGGTAATATGAATACGATAATACTCCTGAATCCTGATGCAATGTATATCGTAGAGAAGTTTAAAAATTTCTTTTTGATAGAAACATTTTTGACAAGTGCATCTATATAGGTACATTATGAAAAAAGAGTAATGCAGTAACGAGTGGGCGAGCACCTATTTCTCATTGTTGTTATTTAAAACCGAGTAGCATTTTTTTGCCTTTAAAACGGATTATCCGGTTCGGTTTTTAGTTGCTTTTGAAGGTAAGATCACATCAAAAAGTAAAACTTACTCGTGTTTGTTTGATTCAAATCAAATGCCTGCTGCTTAGTCTATCCAATAACTACTTTTTCAAAAAGGTCCAATTGAAAGTTTAAGAGGGAAACGAAGAACTTTCATTTAAGATTTTAAAATGTCATACTCGTTGGCCATAGCAGTAGTAATAATAAACGAGTAATAAAGTTACTATAAATTTTACAAAATTAAGTAACTGCCTTAGAATCTCTTCTAGTTCTTCTTCTTTTTCTTCTTTCTTACAAACCGGAAATAATGTCATGTAAGTAGTCATAACAAATGAACGCTTGACAACATGTTTTTTTCTCAAGAGACATATTTATCCTGCTTTTCAGCCCTCATAAAGTAGAGCGAGTAAAGTGGTGGTGGTTGTGACGATGACGGCGGTGGTGGGTGCGCTTATTTACCTACGTTACATGTATCCGCTTCACGCTGTACAAATTACAACGCGCTTTTATTGCATTTCCTTCTATCTAGCTCCTCTCTGCAACCGCAGCAATCTTACTAATATTCCGTCGTTTTTCTTCGAGCTCATTTCATTACTACATTGCAAAATACAATGAATAAAGCGAGCTTGAAACGTCTTCATTCCGTTCATTTTTTATAACATGTACCGTCATCGTTGTCCTCCACTTCACTCCATTCTGCTCTACCACTTGCTATTTATTAGTCGTCGTTAGTATTTATTTCCTCCGAAATTTTTATAGCTATTCTACTGCAGTATCTGTATTTGCGTCCCTATGACAAAACTTTTTTATGTAGATCATGCTAAAAGATGACGTGGTGCTGATAAGCTAGATTGAGATAAGGATAATAATGACATGCCATTTTAGTTTCTCAACAAACGCATTTTTACGATGCGTACGAACAGATATTCATATTTTTCTAGTTCTAAAAAAGCGTCTAACGCAAGACGCAAGTATAAAAACATAATCTTCTTTATTTAGCAATCCTTACTCAAATACGCACATATTCTTTTTCGTACCTATACAACTAAAAGAGCAAAGTTATTACAACATCTCAACATCTAAATGAAATGTTCAGGCAAGGAAAAAGGAGAGCCTGACCAAGAAATTCATTATTGCATTGCTCCAGACATTCTTTCACCGCCACCACCGTCAAAACTTTTTTATTACGACTTAATGTTCAGAATCCAGACCATTCTGATATTCAGTTTTCTGAATAGACTTAAAGATACTGGAATTATGATGATTGTAAAAATGCTATTTAATAAAGCCACGATAAGAAAATTTGAGAAACTCTGTAAGTAAAAGTACAACATTGAAAGTTATATGATACTGTTTGTGCGGTGATAACGGATTTGTAGAAGAAAAAGAAAAGCGTTTATGCTAAAATTTTGTTTAATTGTTATATGTACAGGAACGCTGATAATTTATTGAAGTGAATCATATTATGACAGAAGCTGTATGAAAGTACATTGTACATTGTACATTGGAAAAATATAAGAAGACATTTACTTTTACACCAAAATGGAAGTTGGAAATGAATAAATACTATGTGATGCATATTCATATTACCATCATCATTTTTACTATTATTATCAAGGTTGGGGGAGTATATACTCGATTTAGGTGTAATTATTCGAAATGACTACGTCAAAGAAAGACTTTCGTTAATATCGGCTTAAATATATTATGGATGCAGTGGTACTCTGGCTGGCTAGACTGGATTCTCCGTACCTCATAGATCATAAAAAATGCAGCCAAAAAAGGGTACAGAACGTTGAAGGTTGAATGAGTGAATGGTGGTGGTGGTAGTTTTAGTGAGGCAACATTTCGCATAAACTTTTATTGTTATGATATAGTACATGTTACAAAAAGGCTGTTTCATTCTCTGTCTCTGAAGATGATGATGGAAACTGTCGCATAGAATCATTTAAATAAAAGCAAACATTTGTATGTTGCAGAATGGTAATCCTATGGTAAAAATTTGCTTCATGTAGTGAACTGGTTTGTTGTAAAAATGTCAACAAATTAACAAATAATCAAGCACGTTGATACAATTTAAGTGTATTCTCTTTCATAACAGCGTAAAATGAGGGATGATACTTATTGACTGACGACAACATTTATAATTAGCAAAGTGAGTTAAGATTTCTCTTAAAAGCTTAAGCGTATTAAGTATTATCCGTTTCTACATTTTTAACGTAATATGTACACATTCATTTTAAATGTTTTCCTAATCTCATTTCGGCATCTTTTGAAATGTGATGCGACCACCAGCAATTTTTTTCTGCATCTTTGATCAAGATAAATGTTCCATTAAATCATAATCATTTACATCTGGAGGTTTCGCTCCTCTTTGGCTGCCAAATTTGTACTTACCTTACATTTTACATGATGAAAACAAGCTTTCAGTAAAACAACCAAAACCTTTAAAATATTTTTTAAACTGCAAACATCCGCCGCTTCAAAGTTCCGACCTTCGTTCGCTTTCCTGCTCAAAACTGTTTACTTTAGTGTAGAATGTTGAATTATGATAACGATAAGGTTGCTTTTGATGTTTGGAATTAAGGAACATTCTGCTAAAGTGCAACTCTTTTTTGTTCCTTCCAGTTACAGCTATAGTACAAGTGCATTTTACTATTGTTATTGCCAGCCACTTACAAAACTGTATGAAAGAAATGAAATGAAAGCACCATCATTGATAGCATCATCATATTATGATTCTCTAGCCAAAAAAGAGCGACAATTGACAATGAGTTTGCTTCATTCTGTGTAATGATCGCAATCTTTTATTCAGTCAGTTTCATTTACCTCCACATTTACACTACACTATGTGTTCACAAAGAAAGAAAGAGCAAACGAGAAGTTCCAATAAAAGATTTTGATCTCCCCTTTATCCTTCCTAATGGCATCCTCACCTAGCTTAAAAGAGAAGCATTATTTATCATGGAACTAAACTAGCTATGGAAGCTGACAGAGCACGCATTTTATTATTATTGGAGATCTAAAGAGTATTTGTTTCCATTATCTATACAGCCATGTGCTTGATAGTGTTTTGTTGCAATATGAGCGAGTGCTCCTGCTGCAAGGAGGAAGGTAGATGACCGACACCGAACGCACCTTCCACCACCACCGCCGGCTTCTACTTTTACTAACAAAAAATGGAAACTTATTTGTTAAGGCTATGTAAACATGTAACAACAGGATTACTATTTCGAAAGCGAAGTAAAGAAGAAACAATATGTTCCTTTATTTCTTTCGTAGTGGTAGAATGCCTTATAACCCCAACCAGGAAGAACTCACATCAGCAGCATCATAGCATATGGTAAATGAAATATTTTTGGCCATTTGTTCATTCTCTCACTACTACTCTAGCACAGAGAACAACAGAAGTTCGATTTTTTTAACTGACATGACGGAGTGGAGGAGAAGGTTGAAGACATGATGAGTAGAAAAATTTTTGTAAGCGAACAAGAGAGAGTAATAATCGAGTGAGAGAGTATTATAAAACAGAATGGATAAGAATGTCTGGAGAGAAGGATATATAGCCTGAAATTGAAAAAAAAGTGCCGGAAATCTCTGGAGAGTTATTTGATTATGGCAATCATAGTAATGGTAAAAATGTTCTTCCGCTTTTCTCTCGTTTAGTACTTGGAATACACAAACGGACGGGACTCACATCAACTCAGGTAGGATGATGATATGGCATGACATTAAACTGTGGTGGTGAGAGAAAGACAGAGAGCGATGCGGTGATGTAAAAGTAAGGTTTGGTTTCCGAGAGGCATGCAAAACATTTTTCCTGCAAAACTGAAGGGCTTTTACAGGAAGGAGTGAGTGATTTTAGCACTCATGTATGTGTGATTTGTTTATTTACCGTTCAGTACGATGATAAAACGATAATTTTTAATAGAAAGTTTAAATACAATACGAAATAACACTGAAGATGCCTAATAATGATTAACATTCTATAAAAGGTAAATTCAAATTTAAACTAATTGCAAACGCAAACTTCTTATTCAGATAAATAAATTTAATCAGACCAATGCATTGCGTAATGGCTAATGTGTAATTTAGAATTATCAACTTTCACTAGGAATCCTTTTTTGAATGTAAATGAAGTAAGTAAAGGTAAATATTTACAGAGAAAATAATCGGTCATGGACACGCAGAAATGTAAGCAAAACATTAAATAAAGTTAGCATACGGTAAATGAAGATTATATGCATAGGTTCGCGTATAAATAAAGTGCGAGGTTGAACTCTCAACATGTAAAAGCTAAACCTAAGCGTTTTACGGATTACCTTTGCGAAAATTGTTTCTTCCTGTTGTTGGGTTGATTTTAAAACAGTTGTCTTGTGTCCAAGTTCTATTTTAACTTAACTCAATGTCCACAGACTCTTAAAATATATGTTAAAACTAGTAATGGTGATTGATGATTTTGTTCTTTCAGTGCCATGCGTTTATTTACTGAGCGATTGCCATCATCATTACACGGTATTCTATTAAGTCGAATGAACAAACAAAGAATTCAGAAGGGGAACAAAACCACATTCGTATTACAAAAACTACAATGTATGTATGGTCACCACAATTAAGATTTATTTTGTCTTTTGCCTTAGCCGCTGCTGAAAATACACAAAAAAGTAATGTGGGACTCGTGAACGTTATGGTTTTTGTACACATGTACTGCATTATCGATTCATTTAAATCTTTCGTCTGTTGTTGATCTTTCTAATTTTATTTGAGGAAAAAAGAAAACTGGGCGAATCTCATTACAATTTGCAAAGAATTCTGATCGGATATATCTCTTTCAGTAAATTTCAAATAGCGATTATCTCATCAGAAATCCCACGCGTTTTGCTTCATCGCCATTGTACACAGATATCCATTCAGTATTATTTGCTTGAGAAGATTCTGCTGTTGTGGGTTGAAGTTTCCAAAGTTCCAATTCGTCAGAAGCCTTAAAGAAATTACTTCTTGTTTTCTCACAACTCCATAGAGACGTAGTCAAATTGTAAAGAGTTTTGTATTGAACAGGACAGGAATCGATAGGTAAAATTGCAGCATTAAAATCCTTCCTGCTGGTTAGTATTACGTAACGATTATAGTAAACAAGGAAGCGTGCTACTGAACCTGACTCAAATCATGACATAACATCGACAATGATTTCTAATCATCAATGACTGCTTTTGCTACTGTTGCTGCTATTCCCAAGATAAGCGAGGCGTGACATGACATACATTCTGAAGAAATAAACCAGGCATTACTCTTTTAACACAAACGACTGTGCTACTACTGCAGTCTGTGTGTTTCGGTAAAAGTTTACTGTTTCCTTCCGAGAATAGTGTTAATGACTGAACATGTCTGCACGATCCAGTTAGATGACTGACATACTTTCAGATGATATCAATGAACTAGTCTAGTAGCTCTGCAAAAGGATTCTCCAATTCCTTTGAGTAAGCTTACAATTTGATTTTGATTATATAAAATTACTAATGTAAGATTAGATTTTTGCAACTACTGCATTTTCAAATTTTCAAAGAACTATAAACAAAGATATTTTAGTGGGAATTTTCTTTCATGAAACTTCGAAAATTGTTTTGTTTTGCATAAACAAATCCGTCATCGTTAATTTTCGTACTCACTGCTGCACGTTGTGTGAAATGTTTAATGTAAAAATCCAATTTGCAATCATGTTACAAAAGCAAAGTTTTTCAACACGTTTTGTTATCCCCAAACAGCATACAAGAAAGAAATAATTTTTGAGAACTTTTAACATTACTAATTTATCTTTAATATCCGAAGCATTAAATAAAGATTCAAATCAGCATTTAAGTATTTAAGTTTTACTATTAAACAAAAGTTATGAAAAATTTTGTATTTAATCTCACAACGACTTTCTTTTAGATTGACTTACTTTCCTTTTTTTCTCTCTCTCTCTTCAGCTTGCATTTATATCTAGAACTTGTAAGCAACTTTGGGAGACAGGAGCAATTTGATACAGTCATTTAATCTTGTACAATACTGGAAAATGTCAATTTAGCATATTATAAGCTTTACTATTATTAGGCAAAACGTACCATTTATCAGTCTTACTTGTTCCCTACTTCCAGACAGAAATATAATGATCTGATCTTCTTCTCGACTGTCATTCTATTAACAGGCAGCCCAAATTTGTTCAAGTTTTCACGGGTAAAGTTCCAGAAGTGGAGTGTTTTCTGTTATTTTTATTATTGTTGAGAATCGATTGTGCTAGTTAGCTCCAAAACATTGAAAGAGGGTTAAGCGATGATCATCTCATCATCATCGTGATGCCGCGCCGTTTGTTCTAATTTGACATACTGTCATCGTTACTACTGATATTTTACTGATAATAAAAGCGAATGAAATTAAACTTCCGCTCTTCTGCTTATACCTCTTCTTAACCTTCTGCTCCCTTTTGGTACAGAAACTTATGGACAAGTTATAAGACCAAGAGCAAACTACTAATAATGAAGGACAACAATCTAACGAGCAATCCTATCAAATAAATCAAGATACATTTTCTCATCTTTCTTAATAAGCTTGTGAGCCCGACAAACCCACAATTTGTTATGCATAGAATAATGATGCCATGCCGTATCAATGTGAATGTGAAGGTTTTTTGTGTTTCCTGTTCCACAGTTCGAATTTACGAGTGTTATTATCGTTAGTAAATGCATTTTGTCATTTTGAACTATTTTATTGCCGATGATGTTTTCCCTACCCTTATTTTCTTTCTCTCTCTCTCTCTCTCTCTTCTGTGTTTTCTGTCGTTGCATTAAATTGTTTGTAAAAAAGAAAGATCCAGCAGTAGCAATAGCAAGAACCCAACAGCAACCCTGTCTGCCTGTCTGGATGGTCACGAGTCGCGACAACAGTAAACATTTTTGTTTTAAAAAGAAAATCGCATTTCTCTTCTTCACTAATCTTTCCACTCTTTTGGTTACCAACTCTTTTGTAGGGTTTTGAGAAGTTTCTCTTTTACACATTTTTCTTATAATATTTATTTTGAAGAAAAGCAGTGACGAAAAAAAGCAGTCACATTATTTTCATCCTTTAATTCACAAAGGCATTCCCTCCATATGCAGTAGTTACTCTGCATTTTAGAACATTATGCTGCACCCCTAGTTTACTATTAAACAATAAATATTATTATGAGAATGGTTTTTATTCATGGCCAACCAACTGCACTTCTGAAACTGCAACCATAATACCGTAATGTCATAATATTATTGATACAACAAAGGGGTCATGCTTTTTTAACTTTTAAGACTGCAAAATCGTTCCATGAATCATGTCAAGCGAAGAGAGAAAATCGTGAAAGGGTAGTTAAAAATCATACTTATACCACAATAATTTTTTAACTCCTACAAGCTTACTACTCTATCACAATAGTTTATGCAGACATATATAAAGTGAACTTACTAGTACTAGTATTTTAAAATGCAAAGTTAATGTCTACGTTGGTTCATAATTTACCTATTATTCTGTGTTGTCTAGTTCTAAGGATCATTTCATAGCCAGACTCCTATTACTACTATTATTCATTATTATTATGGTTTTTATTACGTGAAAGAAATTCAGATTTATGATAGTTTTCCATTGCTTATTATGCTTTGGATAAAACTATTATTACGTGTCGCATTAGACTAGGAAAATAAAAATGGGTTGCGATAAGAACATAATCTCATGGACTTTCTCCCACTAACTTTTTTGGAAGGAGAAGTCTTTTTTAAAGTTGTATGTATCTGTTTCAAAAAAATGTGAACGTCGTATAAGATTTAAGGGAGGGTAAAAAGTAAAATCGCTGCACTACGTAGTTAAAATAATATCTTTTGTATCTTTCTAAAACAAGCCTAACCCAAGCATAGATTGTGTTCAAATGACTTGCGATTTCCGACCTACCACATGCTGCATTAAGAATGACATGATCAATATCTACATAACAATGCAAGGTGCTGCTGCACGCATCATCCTCTACTTTCACAGCTTTAATAGATTGCCTTGAGGAGATTATTATGCAATACGTTATGCATAATATTATTATCATGACAGCAGGATGCGTGCATTATAAATACAGCTTACTACTTAAATTCACTCACAAAAGATTAAGTCTTTTTTGATGTGATGAGAGAAAAAAATCCTCCACAGATGCATATGGATGGGAGGAACTCAGTCTCGAAATCAGTGCATAACATTCACGGCACGCCACATGCCACACACGCACATTTTTCTCCATCAATAGCATAACACACGCACAAAACTATGTTTCACTATTACATTTACTACGTAATACAAAATAGCAGCACTCACCATTCCACCAGTTCCACCAGTTTACTTCCAAGATCTCCCATCATAGAAACTTGCATGAAAATATGTAGCATTCAGTTTAATAAGTTATTTGAGTTGAAAGACCGAGAAGTAAACCTGATTACGTAAGATAATAATAATAAGATTGATAGCAAAGCTTTCGTTGCTGCTGCTTAGCTCGCTTCTGCTAATAATAAAAAAGAGTTTTCTATTTTTAGCTACAGAAGAACGCAAAAGTAATAAAAAACTTATGAGTAATGTCTTCTGTCTTGCCAGTTTAACTTTACAAATTTTTTATATTGGTATTAGAGAAAATAAAAAATCAAAAAATGTAGGTAACCGATTTATTCTTAATGAATATTTATTTTCCCTATTTTCCTGGTATTTTAGTAAAAAAATGTACTTGCGACTTATGCATGAATGATTCTGACAGGAAATAGAAAAAAATGAAAATTTTGCGAATTTAAAACACTCTTATATGATTCATATGGTCACCAAATTGGATTGGATAATAGTTTCTATCAACAACTTTTTGTGCAGATTTGCTTCAGTAAAATCAGTCTGAAATTTAATTTAAAACATGTAGTCCATGCTTGCTTGTTAGACAACTGTTGATAAATGTATTACTGCATCGCATCTGTGCAATTTGTGAAACAGCAACAGCAAGCTTACAATTGTAAGATGGTACGCATTATATGTCTGTCTGTATGGTGATGTGAAAAAGGTGTTTGCAAAAGAATGCAACTTCCGTGAAAGTATGAGTAATTACAGCTAATTAGTGCATATGTTACCGTCCCGTTGCACGTCTCGTCCATATGCATACCGCCTAGGCTCTTT
>JAHZNJ010003645.1:0-14702 GCA_027744475.1 Lepidocyrtus cf. sotoi NNG-2020
AGTACAACAATACACAATATATATTTGTAGGTAAGAAGTAGGGATCAACATTAATGATTTTAAAAGGAAATATCTACGTGCGTCCTTCGTGGAATTTTTAAATCGGGTGGTTAAAAATAGTACGGAGGGCAAGAAATAAATTGGACTTGGAGGAGAGGATGAAGGATGAAAGACTAAACCCTTTTGCATGGACGGTGTTCTTAACATTTTGTAATAAATTGTGTCTGTATTCTGTAAAATAGGAATAATAACACGAAACGTGTTGTATGCGTGCGTGGGTTCTTCCAAATGACGGCTCTAATATTAAAATCAGGTAAATCCCATATTTGTTATACAAGCAGATCCTAAAAATGAACTGTTGCGAAGTGTTTAACTAGCGTCACTGATTCTTTCAGAACGTTTCTAGTTTCTGTCCTTTAAATTTTAAACGTTAATTTCAAAATGGAGCAACAGATATTGATACCAATGTACTTCCATTTTACTAACAATTGTATCAATAACAATCAATGATTTCTTTTCTTGCGGCTGCGACATGTTGCGCGTCGTAGTGATAGAAGACAATTTTGGAAAGCAAATAATTGACCAAAATTGTTAGTCCAACAGCAATACATGAACGAATTTGTATCCAACCCCTTTCAAAAGTACATTCTTTTTTACTACAATATCTTTGAAAAATGCAAATCGAATTTGATTCGCTAAAGTTAAGTCCATTCAAAATTAACAATGTACATTACATATATTGTTTACCTATACAAAGGCAAAACGTTCGTTCTTGTAAGGAAGTGCGCAAGGGGTGAAATGTAATTGCAGAAGAATGCCCAATGCATATTACCGCTGCGCCGCACCCATAAAATTTTCATCTTTCTGCTGAAGTTTAATGTTTCATACAACAACATAATAATGACTTGTTTGAATATCTTGTTAACATTACTTCGCTTTCTATTAACCCTCAAGATACAATCAATGTACAAACAAAAGCGAAACGTACGGAATTTGCACTCCTACTAACCCCGAATGTGAGTTTTTTTTGCAACGTAGAATTTTCATTGATTAAAGAGTTCCTTACTTATCAAAATAATAATAAAATAATAAAAAAGTGTTATTTTTGTTTCATCCCTGATACGTATCTTGAAACTTCGCCAAAAAAGGGCTTCACGTATCTGCTCATATTTTGAAAAGCTGCAATTCAGTATAAGTCGGAGTTTATGACAATGACATTGAAAAAAGCATGGCGATGGCGATGTCATCTAGCTAGATACATAAAATAACAATCTCTTTTATCACCTAATCATTGTTTTTCGCATTCAAATCACTACTTTAAACAATGGAAATGTCAATGGCATCACAGCCACAGCTACAAATAGTTCATTAATCATTAAATCAATCGAGTGGTTTGTCTGTTTTCAGCGCTACCATCAATCAATACTTACTACAGAAGATAAGGAAGCTTAGCCCTGCGTGTAGTAACAGCATTTAAGAATAAAATCTACTAACTACGATAACACGATGTCTGTTTCAAAAGATGTGTACACACAGATTTATTTAAAGAGGGAAGCAAATAGTTTACACGAAATTTTGCAGGTTTATTTTATCAACATCATCATACTATGATAAATTGATAAGCAGTTAAGAATCATAGGAATAGGATTAAAATAAAATATTTCACCATTTACAAATAAACTAATGTCTAGCATTAATAATAGTAATAGAATAAATGCAATTATCAATCACGTCATACCATTTATTTTTTTAAAAAATGAATTTTAACACATTAAAAGCATTTCTGTGTAGCGCAAGCTGATATTCGATCAAGGGAGCAAGGCAGATTACCATTTACCTACCTACTCAATTAATCGTGCACCTTTTATCATATTTACTACGTCTGTTTTTATTTTCATGTGCAAAAAAGTGTGTTAAACATGAAAGCTCCAAAACGTGGGTGAGATTCAACAAGCATTCATACGAGCGAGCTAAAAGTCTAAAATACTAAATCCAAGGCACCTAGTATTTGTTTTAGTCACTTGCTTATCATCATCACACTACTGCTGCTCCATCATTATCATCCTTCCCCACCCCCATCAATACGACCACTGCTGGAGGCTGTTATGCGGCAGCAGTGCATTGCCCCTATCAAAACCAAATCGATAAAAACGTCGATGTAGACATTGTATTAGACTAGTAGATTCATGTTTGCAGTTAGGCAAAACAAATATAGTATTCTGCGCAAACCTAACAATCGCAATCCCTTCAAATGAGTGAGAATGTATAAATTATTATCTTGGTATAATTAAATTGTCTACATAGTTTATAGTTTTACTTCCTTTTATACAGATATTTATGACTTTGTTCTGTATTATTCCCAAAAAGTAGAGCGATACGTCATAAATCTAAATTGGAATTGGATTTTGAGTGAATCTTAGATGAGATTCAAAATCAATTAAAAAAGGAACTTACCTATGTGTTAATTAATTTTACTTAAAAATGTCAAGACAGTTTTCATAATGTTGTTAAGTTTTTGGAAACAGTAGCAATAATATTTTAATTTTACGAGTTTTGTGACAAAGGCAGGGTTGAAATGACTTTCTGTTTTCGTATCAAAGTCATCCTTGAATTGTGAGGGTTTTACTCCCTCCTCCTACTACTACAGGCTGACATGACGCATCAATAATATTTATTTTGCATATGTAATTCAAAAATATTTTCTCACTCCATGTTCGCTTGCCATTGTAAGCAATTTTTATTTCAGTTAATTGTATGGCTAAATTTTGAACTTGTAATTTTATGACTGTGACTCGATAGTACTTTCAATAAGGGACAATTGGTACGAAAATAAAAAGTAGTAAAACCTCACATTAAAAAAAGTAGGGGCATAGCCAACTATTATAGTATTAAAGCTATTAAAGAATGCATATCATAACCAATTACGTAGTTTTAGTTAACAATACGAGGAATGAAATTAGGAGGGTGAGCACGAGCACTAGCACCAGTGCAGCTCAGCAGTTAGTTAAAGGAATGAGGGGAAGGTCAATTCCCTTTATCTCTTCTTGAGTTATATAATAGTAATAATTTTGGAATTGTTGTGTGCGCTTTTTACGAGGGTGCCAAAACACAAGGAGTAGAAATTAGGAATTATATAATACGAATTTATGCAACAAATAATTATCACCAGCTAACTTTTCCTTTAAGAAAAACTCGCCTCCTAAAATGGCTAATGACTCAATGCTAAAGCTTTAAGAAGGGAGTTAACTGCTGTTGCTGTTGATTGCTTATGATGAGCTTATTCTTTTCAGTAAATCTAGCCTTTTTTATGCAATCAGTCAGTCAGTCATATTTGTTACACTACGGCAGGCACTCCACATCATTTTCCCTTCAATCTCCTGAAATAGCTTAATAAGAATTTTAAAGAAAATATGTTTATGGAGCAGCAGCACAGCTGGCAATAATAACGATGCTTTTTAATGTTTAATGTGCTATACTTACAAATGATGACTGAGTTAAAGGTGTTGATGAATTCTAGTAGCTGTTCATCATAAAATTGGCTCCGCCATGCCATTCAGTCACTCAACTCAACCCACTGACATATCAACATTTCTCTTTCTGTTTTGTTAAACTATTTATTTCAATTCAAACCTGGTGCAAATAGACCAACAACAATAACAATAATAATCTATAAAGTTTGCGCTTTTCCTTCGTTAAGATGATCTTCATCATTTTCATTATTATCCTCATCATCATCAACATTTACGTTACATTTAAAAGACTTTTTTTGCTATTTTTATTTTTATTAGTCTCTTTTATCGAATACTAAAAAGAAGAAATTTTATACTTATTCATACGAAACCCCTGCATGTATCCACAATAATCATCTCATCATCATTACTTACTTGGTCTGCTGTCTACTACAGTTTTCTTAGCTTTGCACATGACTACATTTTTTATTTTCCTACACTATCACATACCCAAAATATGATCCCAATACTTACTGATGATGATCATTCACAACTATTACGCTACCTATATTGGTACATCTACAAAAATAAAAATTATTATTACGTAATCATTTTTCTTTGCATTATAATCTTTTGCGAGTAAAAAAATTTGAAGCAAAAATAAACCATTCTCTTTTGAAATCATCACTTGCCTTCTTTAATTTGAACTATATTTGTTAATAAATAAACAAACGAGATTTTTGAGCTTGCTTTTAGGTGTTAACTGCTGATTGTAATTGTGACGCGCATAATATTTGAGTAAAATGTATGATGAAAGCAACTAATTCTCTGGTGTTCTGTAATCTTAATATTTAATCTTCAATAATAATAATGCATTCAAAAATTGCAGGCAGGTGCATGGTTGTTTGATTACTTGGTTATGTGCATAATATAATAGTGAATAAGACTGCCTCCGCAACCTGAAAATAGTTAAATAGTTGCTTAAATTCAAAGAATATTGTCATTATTAACGCTAATTTTGGCCAAACCAAGCAAAATTAAAGTCGCAGCCACTTAAAAGAAATAAAATTTTATGCAGTGCTTTTCCTTGATAATAATAAAATATTATCATCTTCCTTACCTGCAGCCAACGATTACATTACGTACACCACACCACTCCGGTGCTGCATTATTGGAAATATTAAATGTACATAGAGCTCCATTTTATGAAAAATGAAGCAAAAAGGAGTTGCGACAAAGTCGACTATTTTACATCTACTATACCAAACGCTACTTAAACTTGAAGACTTTTTGTTTTAATTCCAAAACGTTCGTTTCAGGGTCATCGATTTTTCATAGTTTTAAAATAATAAAGCCTTTCAATTTCCCTTGTTATTCTGCCGCACCTGATGTGATATCAAAAAGATGCTGATATGATTACAAAGTAGTTGTATTGGTAGCAATTAACAGCATGCTTCTTTAATAAATTAGAGAAGACGTGAGCCGCTTGACACTTTCCTCAAGTATGCTCTCGTCTTTTCCTTCAGTTTATTTTAGAATTCAAACTTGAGCTGCAGTAGTGCAGTGCAGCAACCTTTATCCAATATTCGAAGCCCTTCCTTCATGAATTTCAATTTCATTTCATATAAAAGAGCTAAGTGCATTCGCTAAAGCTTAACTATTGATAAACAGTTTACTTTTTTTAAGAATCAGGTCATCGGATAAATGTTAGTTTTAGCCTTGTCACCTAACAATAATATACGGAACAAGTTGAACACAAGGTAAGATAGTGTTCAGTTAATGTATTTTAGTGTAATATGTACCTACACCTCATGATGATGGCAACGAAAGTTACTTGTGCAATACGCATGACACAACACGACGAAAGATTAATGCTTGTAATTATTGTATTATTATGAGCCTCATTATTAAAAAAAGCAGACGCATAAAGCTGAATAATAGACACCTAAATATTTACGTGTAATTATTGTAATCTATCTGCATTATTATTGCGAAAAGAAACTTTTTTGTCACTTTACAGTTTACATAGATTTCAGGAAAGGAAAAGTGAAAAGTCACTAAAATATGATGAGGATGACAAAAAGTATGCGACTTTATGACAATCTGCACTCTGCACTGCACACTTTTGCGCAGCAAGCAAGATCGAATCAAATCAAGTCAGACAAAGTTGATTGTACTTGCACGCTGCTGCCTGTATCATTGCCATTTCTACTTACTTTCATAGTAACTCTTCTGTAAACTAAACTCTAGGTTAAAGCGTAAACTTGAAAACTGATTAATAAAGGTAATCGTCGTATTGACATTCAAGTGGGGTTTTTAAAAAGCGATGCGATAGCTTTTCATTTTGATTACTTTAAATCACCTTTTCAAGGCTGTATTCAAAATTGAGCGAAGATGTTAAGATTTATGTAATATTGAAGGACGCTTTAAGTAGAGGACATTTACGTTTCGAAACAAGGCGCATTAATCACTATAATCACCTAATCATGTTCTCGTTCCGCCTGTGCTTTAGTTGTCTTTACTAATCTAGATCATAGTAAGATTTTCTCAACCATATTGTAAATTTTGTGGACAAGTGTAAACAGATAGTGGACAAATTTTCAAAAATGCAATACCTTTCAATTTAATGACGATGACAAACAAACTTTTTTTCTTTTTGCATAACAGAATTAATCTTTTGATTTAAAAGGTGAGTTGATTCAGTTCAGATAGTACATATGCCTATATAAGCATTGTTAGTCAATAGAAACCAATTTCACTGAAAAAAATCAGTTCATTCGATTGCATTTTTTTATTAAAATTAACTGTCTAAAATAATTTTTCACCGCGACACCATACATCATCATACATCATTTGCTTCGAGCAATGAGAGTTGAGTGAATGAATGAATTCAATGCATGAATGAAATTGCATTGAGAATTAAGAGGAGGTTGTTATTCTTTGTGACATATCTCAGCGGTGCGCCAGCCTTAAATTTTTGATTGTTTCATCGATCAAATGAAAGAAGAAAATTGAAAATTCCTATTCAAATATATTCTGTGTCTAATTTAGTTACTCATGTTATTATTATGTCATGCCATGTTGTTCCTAGCAAGAAGGTATATATATGTAGATTATTTGATTATTATTATTAAGTAGTTTTAAGGAATTGTCTGTTCAAAAAGTAACGATAATAATAAGTCCTTAATAAGAAATATAGTTCAGTCACACACAGTCAGGTAGATAGATAGATGGGTACTCAATGCATCCACTTTTTCACCTACTGCTGCTGCTGCGGTTTGGCTCAAGGCCGCAAGCCGCAATTCATTAGTGCTTTTTCTTGCTGTTCTGTTACTACTTACTAATATCATTTCTATCTTTACTTTTACTACCACTACAACAACGGCACAATCAACTGAAGAATAATACGTTTATTCCATCAACTGTAACAATGCAATTGAATGAGACAAATAACAATGTAAAAAATTAGCTGATTTTCGGCAACAACGCTACATCTTGCACGAATTAGTTAAAGCAGAAAGCATGGTATATTCTTCCTTACCACACCACACACACAGACATCACATCACCTTTTCGAAATTTATCACATTTGCATTTTCTAAAAAAATCACCGTACTATGGTAAACTTACTGTAATTTGTTTTCCTTAGAATTCAATGATGTAATAAAAACAAATTCTTTTCATTTAGGTATACGTATGCATTTTTTTTACAAAGAGGAGGAGCGCTGCTTGTAATGAAATGTTTTCACTTCATTACCAACAATTATCATATTGCTGTTTTGTGGTACGTATGTACGTATAATCTCTAATAATGCTTATCACAAACTACACATTGTTCTAATTCCTTGCAATCTAAGCGCATCGCTGTGCGAATGTAAATGCTTTAATAATGCAAAGTATTAATCTATGAATAGGAAGAAAAATAAGTAATTGTCAAAGCAGTAAAGAAAAAAAAACATGAAGACATCCATTTTGTAACTTTTTTAAGTAAAATCTAACATGTCATATTATGAAGATGAGGGTGATTAGATTTCTTGATGAAGATGTCCCTATTTCACTTGCCAACATTTTATTTTATTTTATACTCCCTACGATTCTTCGTGGTGGCGTCTGTATTTTTAAAATTTGTATAATTTGTTGATAATTTGTCAGAAATACTAAAAAAATCCCACTTCTATTTGCAAAAAGGATGCATCTTCTAATTGTAACTGAAAGTAAGGAGAAGTAACAATATATGAGTTTTTTTACTTTTCTGATTATAGTGATTTATCTCAATCTCCTCTCCTCAAGTAACAATACATACAAAGAAATTTCTTGGCGCGATGCGATTAGTACTGCCATTGCCATATTAATGCAGGAATTAGGAATACACTTAAATATTATGTATTTATTGCAATCTACACAGGCTTTAATCAGATTAGCGATTAAATATTTCTGATCCCTTGATTACTCGCAGGTATATGCATATGGTATAGCTGGTTCGTGTATCTGTGTCTAATCAATAATCATATTAAAAAGTATTCAAACTTTACTTTGCCTAGCTATCCTGATGATGAACTCAATCATTAAGGAAGTAATCACAGAATAGTGTATTACAATTTACAAACTAACGATGTCGTTTTATTTAAATTTTGATGCATTCTTAAATACAAAATTACCTAAATCTTTGACGCCCATTATGATTAATTAAAAATTAAGTAATTAAAAATCATTTAATTTTAAAAGTATTCCAGTCTGATTTTGATTGACCAATCCAATATAATGTCAAAAAGCTAGAGAATCAAATTTTCAAAGAAATGCATTGATGAATGAATTCACAAAAATGAATTTAGAATTATAATTTTTATTTTTAAGCTGCACAAAAGAAATTCCCTTTAAATAGGACATTTTTACACCTTAATTACTTTTTCTTTTGTTTAAAACGTTTTCCCTTTTACTTTTGTTTGTGCTGAAATAAATTGATGCGTTGCGTATGGTATGAAAAAAAGTTAATTAAAAGACTCTCAGAGAGTGTTACAAAGCATGTCGTATTCGTATCTCTAACAATCTTCTCTAACTCGTGATTAATGTACTAAATAAAAATTATAAAGCTTATTCCACCAAAATGTTTTAACTTTAACTGCGATGCGATGGATCAGAGACTAGTCTCAAGATTCTCAACTTTGCATTTCAGAAGGTGTTTAAGTAAATAAATTTTCAGATCATCAACATCAGCATCATAGCATTGCTATCTACACAGCAATGATCATAGGCATGGCATAGAGCCTTTAATGATTTCAGGTGCTTGAATCATCCTGCGTGGTTGCATTTTTATGGCTCGTGCATCACGCATGCCCTCAACATAAATCAGACTAGTTTTGTTTATAAACATTTATACGTGACTGTTGTGTACGAGGATGGAATCGAATCAATTTCAACCAGAAGAATCATTTTAATAGAATACTATAAAAATTAAATGATGAGCAAATATTAAAATAACAGTAGTAAAGTGGAGTGTAATGTTTAGATTGTTTCTTACCTGGTACTGAAAGTCCTCTTAATTTTCTTCTGTAAGGTCCACATTTTGGTAGTTTTTGTGTTCCGCTGCGTCAATTAAATCACTTTGAGACTATTTAATATTTAATTTTTTGCTTTGATTAATTTTGCTGTAAATGAAATCGGATAATCAAATTTCAAGTCACACGCTCAGGTGTTTTGTCAAAAACCAATGAAAAAGATACATAAGAAATTTCAAGAATTTTTATACAGTCACATTCACTGCACAATTTTTTAAACTCACTTCCTTACTTTACTACTGCACTACTCTACAATGATTAAATTTCCATGTAAAACAATGTTAAGCAAAGCAGTAGTGAAGAAGTTACCAGGATTGAAAGAAATCCAACCGTAGACTGAAACTGGAGTCTGTGTCTGCTTGTCTTCTATCCTTATTATTACCAATTTACCATTATACTTTATTATCGTATTGCCATCGGTCAGATACAAAAATATTTCTTTTGGGATGATTCTTCTGAACAAAAAAAGCACTTAATAAAAAAATGAGTATACTGCCAACTTGAATGGAGATTAGAGGAGATAGTGTTGTTGTTGCATTGAAAGAAACAAATTATGTAGATCTATCTAAACTAGTGCTTTTCCTAAAATAATATCTTCTTAAAGAGTCGAGTGTTCTTCCAAGTTTACCATAAAATGTTAATTTAATATGTCTTTTTACACGTCTCGTGAGTGAGCGAAGTGAACTTTTAACAGTTCGTTTCGTATAATAAAAGTACAAAAAATTGCAGTATAGATGAAAGACGAATATGTGGACAAAAAATCGACTGCACTAATGTGCGGTTTGCTCCAGTGGCGCTTCGATTGTTATAATTATTTTTCCCCTTAATGGCAATAACTATCATATCATAGCCTAGTAAGATAAGTAAGCCAAACCCATAAAGTGCACATGTGCCAAATAATTATAGCCTGTTTCTCTTTCAGGTTCATGTACTACAACATTATAACTATAGGCTTGTGCTTGCCTTCCGTTGTAATATAATTTAAATACTTTGCTTTACTACTACTACTAATGCAAATCAATTGTTGGATTGGATTTGGATCTCACTCCAGGGCTTGGTTCGTTTCGTTTTGTTGTCTGCAAGAAAGACGTCCTCTCAAGGCTGACAACTTTGTTTGATTTTGATTTCCTATCCGAAATGCCCAATAATAATAACAAAAACAACAGCAACCAAGATTGGATTTTATCTGTTTTAGTCTAATAGATACACATCATCATTTTAATCTAGCTCACTCGCCATCGCCATCATTATTAGTATCCAATGTCATTTATTTAATATTCCTTGAAAAATTGTTTTGCTCTAAATGAAAATGCTGCGCTGCGCTGGTGTTTTTGCTATTCATTCAACATCCAAAGTTAAAGTTCCGTTTTCAGCAGGTACACAGGCAGGCAGGCAAGATAATTGATTTGCTTTGGTAGGGCTAAGGCAAGTGTGAAATGCAGATAGAGTTGATGATGATGGATTGATTAAGATTGATCAACCTCAACAGGGTCACATCAAGAGGATAATATGTATTGGCCCGATTAATTTTCTATATTCGATTTGAAATTTTTTCTTGCAGTTTTTGCTATTGCTAATAGTATTATTACTCGAAGATTATTCGGTACACTAAAAGTGTCACGTAAGGTAATGTCTGTTGTTGCTTGAAACTACAAAAAAACAAAAAACAAGGACTTTTTCGCTACATAAGAAGTTTTGAGTTGTGACTTGTTGACGCTTCAGAGATATTGCGAAATCTACTTTTCATACCAAAAAACACAACAGCAACGAGGAGCGATGCGATGCGCGATGACGGTCACTTAAAAAAGCATTTTTCGACGACGACGACTGACTGGTGACTTGACTGACTTCTTCGCGGCTGAGTGACAGAGCGGAGATTAGCTATAAAACGTGCATACATAACAATTGATGATTAAAATCCACTTGTAAAACAATCAACTCCTCCGACTAAAAAGAAAAATACACTCTCAACTTAATAGTTTGTGAATATAACTTGACATGAGGTTGCCTCATTATCGAATTGAGTCTTCTCTTCTGCTTCTACATACAAATACATACTATCCTTTTTTTCTTCTTTTAGTAGTTGATGTTGATATCCTGAAAAGATAGATTGCCTCGCTTATTTTTGCATGCAATTATTATTATGCATATTGTACATAACATGAATAGATTTCTTCTGCTGTTGGAAAAGACAATAAATGTTGCAAAAAAATTGTCTAACTCAGCAATCGTACTTCTTCAAGATTTTAAGATTTAATCTCGACTCCCAATTAGATATATCCTCATTTATCTAATAACTAGTCATATAGTAAGAAAAAGGAAGTTTCTTCTTTGGCGATGGCGATATGTGATGCGTCGCGTCGTAACATTTAGTTTAGTCGTGTTATAATATTATAGTTAACGCACCTTTACTATCTTGACAATTGACACGAGCGATTATCCATAACTGCACACAATTTCACAGAAAGTGCATTACTCATAAATAATTCAACGTGGTGAAGAAAGAAACACGGTCGCCGTTTGTGTTTCTATCTGTGGGAAATAATCTGATGAAGATTCCCCCACTTGCATAAAAATAAAATCACTACACAACAACAACAATCGCACAAGATATCACAGTAACATTAATAGACAATCGTTGCAATTTTATTTGCACTTCCTCGTCAAATTAGGAACGTAATGTTGTTTTACGGCTTGTCACTTTGTCACTGTATAATTGCCAGATATTACTAATTACCTGACTAAAATATTCAAATGTTTAACTAACTCCCAGCACCACCACCACAGGTTACGAATTCGCCACTTAATTTTTTTATTCTTGTCACCGTCACCACCGAACTGAATTTTTTTTTTTGGAAAATTAATAATTATTCCAAGGAACTATGCACATCAATTGAACATCATTGCATTGCTGAATGCTGATGGTTTTACCAAAAAATATTGGAAACTCAACACAAATACTACACACATAAAATCTTTTTCATTAAAATTTTATGAGTAGGTACTTTTGTACAAACGAAATGAACATCCTTCACTGTTCACCTCACCATTCACCAATCTGTTATTCTAGTGAGGAGAAATCAGGGAGAAAAAGGAAAACTTTTCTTCCGAAGGTAAGGACACAAACAAATATAATAGGTGCAAGGAAAATATTTGTTCTAAAAATATCCACGCACGGGAAGCAAAAGCAAAATCAACAAATTTTAAAACCCTTTTTTCATTGCACTGCACTCTTCAACTTTGGACTTTAGAAGAACAAGAACCCTTTTTACTTGTTTGCATGAAAATGAAAAATAAAAATCATGCAACAGCAAAATAGCGTCCCTGTGCGCAGAAATGCTCGCTCGCTGTTGCTCTTCTTCGTCTCGTGTACCTGCTTCTAGTGAAATGCATAATAATAATATTAAGGATTGACGGTGATGGTGATTGCGATGAATTTTGTGTGCCCTGAGCTTCACTTTACAGTCTCATTGAATGAGCAAACTTCAAAGATATCTTTAAGTACTTTTCTTTACTAGCTAACAAGCCAAAGAGCGTTATCCTATAACTTTTAACTAACTACTACTGCATAATATTGTAATTTCTGTACTATGTATTAAGCTTAATTTTTGCCATTTAATATTATAATATTTTGATGTCGCCGTCTTCGTCGAATCCCTTGTGATGTCTGATCTGATGCTTGCATTCAATCTCCTGTTATTCAGTAATCAGAACGGTGGTGATGATGATAATCACACAACAACAATAATAATAGCGCAAGAGCCGTACGCGTACACAACACACATAGCCGATATATTCTTGTTCTTATCATTATTAACGCTTCTTAACCTATACTTTTTCTCTCGCTTGCTGATGCTGATGCTGGCACGTTTCTTGGTCTGCTTGCTTCACAATTTACAATCTCTACTGTTTTTCATTTCATTCGATGATGCTATCGAGCAGGCCTTTTTCTCTGTATTTTCTTTGTTGCTCCTTAGCCCTTAAGTCAGTCACCATTGCAATTGCTGTTGATGGTAAATACTTGTAGCGAAAAAATGTGCGTGTAGGCACAAAAGTGTAATACCAGAAAAAAACAAGTGATTATAATAAGAATATTTTTACATTGGTTTTGCTTTATTTACGAGATTGCTTATCCTTACATGCCTACATACTTATTTGCAACTTCGTAGTACAGTACCTTACTTACTACACTGCACTAATTCAATCTGCTCCTTCAGAATTTTACTATTAGTTAGCAGGATTAATAGAATAATATGCATAAGTCTTCTTGTGATCTTTTTGGGATGGTTTTGGTGCAGAGTTAAAACCTTCAAAGGTGAGATACTAAAATGTACGAAGGTTGTATTATTATTGGAAGGGTAGGGCCCTGCAAAACGTATATAGCTGAATACTTTGCCCCGACTTTCATAAGTGAGTAATTAAAAGATATTATTTCTATTTCTCATTAAAATACTCATTCATAGACGTACATAGTAGTAATACAATAAACATTGGATTTATTTACAATACAATACGTATATACTTCTAAGCGTCCGTCTTTTTCCCACTTTTTGTTTTACAAAAAGGCATTTTGGCTTTAAGCGTAACATGTAAATAAGATTACCTATTTACTTTGTCAGTATTAGTAATTATAGCTGCCGCAATGCGGAATATCTTTGCTTGAATTCACTTTTTCTTGATGTACTACTTGTAGAGCTAATCAATACAAATACAACAATTTGGCAGACACGCCACAATGAGATAGATACTACACTGATCATTTGATCGAAACAGCATATATTTTTAAACAGGCTAAATCTTACTCGAATTATTGTTTTTTGTTTTTTCTAAAGGAAAAATAGTTAAATATTATTATTATTATTATTGTAGCTGTCAGGATTATTTCGAGATTGCCAAAGAAAAACTGAATTTTTATCACAAAAATGTTTGTACTATGAACGGCAGTCAACAAGCACGCCAACAAAGTTAGTTACCTAACCGTCATCGTCATCCTTATCTTTATTAATGTGACGGTAAAAGGAAAAGATCAGCTTAGCTCATAAAAAGGGATGCAGAAAATGCAGATGCAGATTATTATAGAAAATATTTAAGCTATTTAAAAAATCTTACTGTATGTTGAATGTTGAACCACGTTGAACTGTGTCACTCGCATGCTGACTTTGCTGCTCATTACAACAGTTCAACAAAAAATTTCTCTGTTTAGAAATTCTAGACATTCCCATTTAAATATCAGCAACGCAGAAAATATTTGCACTTACTTGCTGTTAAGCCAACAAGTAAATAATCCGGTTAAAAAATGTTGTCAAAATTTAAATATTTTTCGCTTTAGAATTCAGTTTTTTTCTTCATTTCGGTTAAACTCGTAAAGTAAATGTTTTAATGCTTTTGCTTGCCTAAAAAATTAAGTTTTTTATGGAAAATTACCCTTTCGATTATTACTAAACTTTGCGTTTGTGCTAATCATCATTGACATGAATAGATAAGCGCAGTACTGCATGAAAAATAATTTTGATGAAAATAATAATAAAGATTTTCTTTGCTGATTTCTTATCAACACCTTTTTTATTAATACCTTTTCACCTTGAAAAGGTATTCTTAAGATGACTTACTATGCAATGCATTACTTTGCATTACTTTGAGATATGCATTGTGCGCTGCGAGAGTGTGACATGAGTTGTATTTATCAAATGCATTTTAT